>SJYV01000609.1:191583-204935 GCA_006410875.1 Neotragus pygmaeus | reverse complement strand
GGCAGATTCTTTACCACTGAGCCAACAGTGAAGCCCTTCCAATGACCTAGTCCAGGTCATAATTCTCCCTTTTTCACTATTTAGATGTAGGTGATGTTTTACAAGAGACACGAGAGTAACTAACTTTAGGATCTCTGACAGAAAGGAGAGCTGAGCCATCCCCAGGTTGGAGAGAGCCATGAGCTGGTCAAGGTCACTGAAAGCTAGAGGTGAAAAGCCACAGTCATGAAGCTGACAGAGGAATGAAGACAGACCACATCAGCTTCACAAATCTGTGATAATAAACATGGGGAAGAATGTTTCCACATGACAACTTCTCTGCCCAGAAATGATCTAAGACCTAAAATCCTACAATCTGAGAGGTGACTGGAGGAACACATTGAAGGATAGCGGTCCAAGGTCAAGTTTGACTGTTATGGTCTTGGAACATCCCCAAATCTCAGAGGCAATCCTGTGGTTTGGGGTGATGGCCTCACCAGACCCAGCATAGCACTTGTGTCTAGAGCTTTCCCAGCATCTATAGAAACTTCTAGGCGTGCCACTCTCATAAACATCGAAGTCCCCAAGCATACATTCCAGAACAAGAGAGCCAGCAGATTCTGGCCAATATTACAGAATAGAAGTTAGCAGGAAAACAAAGCCACTGATAGGCTAGGAGCTACGTTCATGAAATTTAGAAACTTCCTGAAGACTCTGTATAAATTACCAAAAGGCTCCATAAACCAGGAGTGGCCACAACCCTGATATGGCTGAAAACGTATCAAGCAAATCACAGTCTACGCTCTGAAAAACAAATCTCATAGAAAAAATGAAAGATGTAACAAATTTACCACTGATCATTGTATACTTCCAAACTCTTTGGACTTCTCAGAATGATGTCACCCACTGAAAAAAGAGGAACACACGTCCTCTGTGTAGACTGAAATTGTCCATTTCATGGATTAAAGATCTAAATGTAACCCCCTAAAACTATAAAACTCTTAGAAGAAAACATAGGCAGAACCGTATGACATAATCAGAGCAAGATCCTTTAACACCAACTTCTTAGAATAATGGAAATAAAAACAAAAATTAATAAGTGGGACCTAATTAAACTTAAAAGCTTTTGCACAGAAAAACTATCAGTTCAGTTCAGCTGCTCAGTCATATCCAACTCTTTGTGACCCCATGGACTGCAGCATGCCAGGCTTCCCTGTCCATCACCAACTCCTGGAGCTTGCTCAAACTCATGTCAATTGAGTTGGTGATGCCATCCAACAAACTCATCCTCTGCCGTCCCCTTCTCCTCCTGCCTTCAATCTTTCCCAGCATCAGGGTCTTTTCCATTGAGTCAGTTCTTCACATTAAGTGGCCAAAACATTGGAGCTTCGGCTTTAGCAACAGTCCTTCACTGAATATTCAGGACTGATATCCTTTAAGATGGACTGATTGGACCTCCTTGTGTCTGCCCCCTAGGATTCAGAAGATGGAGGAGTAGAAGGACATGCACTAATCTTCTCCTGTGAGAACTCCAAAACTGCAACTAACTGCTGAACAACTATCAATAGGAGAATGGTGGATCCCACCAAAAAAGTCCAAGGCAAAGGAGATGCCCCAATAAGAGAGTAGGAGGGAGAAAATCATGTTTAGAAGCAAAAAGAAGCTATAAACAGGGTGAACAGACAACGCTCAGAATGGGGGAAAATAATGGCAAATGNAGAACTCCAAAACTGCAACTAACTGCTGAACAACTATCAATAGGAGAATGGTGGATCCCACCAAAAAAGTCCAAGGCAAAGGAGATGCCCCAATAAGAGAGTAGGAGGGAGAAAATCATGTTTAGAAGCAAAAAGAAGCTATAAACAGGGTGAACAGACAACGCTCAGAATGGGGGAAAATAATGGCAAATGAAACAACTAAAAAAGAATTAACTTCCATAATATACAAGCAGCTCAGAAAACTCATTACCAGGAAAAAAAATAGAAATAAAAATGTGGACAAAAGACCCCAAAAAGACATTTCTCCAAAGAAGACATAAAGATGAATAATAAACACATGAAGAGATGCTCAATATCACTCATTATTAGACAAATGAAATCAAAACTATGATGAAATAACACCTCATACCAGACAGAATGGCCATAATCAAAACATCCACAAATAACAAGTGCTGGAGAGGATGTGGAAAAAAAGGGAACCCTCCTACAATGCTGGTGGGAATGTAAACTGATAAAACCTCTATGGAAAACAGTATGAAGATTCCTTTAAAAGCTAGAAATTAAACCACCATATGATCCAGGGAAAACGACTAGTCTATTCAGGTATGACCTAAATCAAATCCCTTACGATTATACAGTGGAAGTGACAAATAGATTCAAGGAANCTGTGTGTTGTCTTTGGGTCAAGGTGAACCAGAAAGAATACATTTTTCTCAGAATTTGTGGTAAATGCCCAAATGAAGTCAAGTATTCCTAGTCATGCACTGTGGTTGGAAGAATTGTTGATGAGTTTTATTGTACTTTGCCCTCTCCGTTGTTCATTCTCATATGTTGTTAGCACCCACTTTCATAGGGTGGCAAAGTAAAAACTCACTTTGTGTGTGAAGCCTTGGCTTTGAATCCTATTTTATCAGATTTCATATGTCCTTGTCATCTTATCTCCTACAGATTTTCTTGAGGAGGGATGTTTTGCTATGCTTTTAAGTTTTTTCTAATGAGAATCATCATTGCACTACATGAGCTGACTTCAGTGATAATGTAATAGCTGTTCATTGCTGGTCAGTGGCTTACACTGAAATTTCTCTACACAGTCTCCTCTCTCATGTTTGTGAGAAGAGTTTGCCAAGGTGTGAGGTGTAGTGGGAGAGTAAAAGTTCACTGAAATGGGGACAGACTTTCTTTTGATTTCATCAGTCTGGGTGATGTGATGTTGGAATTAGATAACTCTAGTCATGACACACTTTGGCTAGTATCATGTTATGATTGCCTCTTTGGCCCAGTAAGGTGGGTGGAATCCCATAATGATTTATTTTTTATTTTGTGTTTATTCCCCCTAATAAGAAGTCTTGTCTGTCTTTTTTTGTTTTTGTTTTTGAAGTATAGTTGCTTTGGGTGTCTTGTCTTTAACTGCACTTTTAGCAGTTTCTCAAACCCCAAAGATTTTTGTCACTTTTTTTTTCTTCTGAAAGTCTAAACTACCTGTTNAAGAAGTCTTGTCTGTCTTTTTTTGTTTTTGTTTTTGAAGTATAGTTGCTTTGGGTGTCTTGTCTTTAACTGCACTTTTAGCAGTTTCTCAAACCCCAAAGATTTTTGTCACTTTTTTTTTCTTCTGAAAGTCTAAACTACCTGTTAGTACTTGGTATCTTTCAGGAAATACCCTTTTCTTTTTCTGTCCTAAAGTTTTAATATCTTTTTTTAAAGTATGATTTTTTGAGATGTAACTTTCTCAAGTGCAAGGGTGTTTATGGCTCTGCATCTTTTATAAAACATGCCCTTCTCTGCCTTACCTGTAACTTAGTGCCAACTATGTGTTAGGCCTCATGCTAGGCACTAGACATGTTTGATTTCTTTATTCACGACAGCAGACAGCAAGTCCAGTTCTGTATCCATTCCTTACTTAGGCAGACAAGGCATACAAGGCCCAGAGACCACTTCTTGGAGAGTCCCACAGCTATTATGTCATAGAATGAAGATTTTGAACTTAGCTCTCATTCACAGCAAAACTTGTTTTTGTTTTGTTTTTCCTCAAAGGCTTTTTTCTTTGTTGTTGTTTGCGTTTTTTATTTGTTTTGGCCTTAGACGAATGTGGGATCTTAGTTCTCCATCCAGGACTTGAATGTGGGCCCCCTGCTGTAGAAGCGTGGAGTCTTAACCCCTGGACCTCCAGGAAAGTCCCCACAGCAGAACACTTAACCACCAAGTTTACTGACTCTTGCAAGAGCCCTAGTTCTCATCCACTTCCATGCAACTCTCTTCCTGTATTCATTCAGACCCTTTCAGTTGCCTTCTTTGGTAACCAACCCCTAAGAAATTCCCTCAACCTATCTTTTCATCAACTTTGATGTGTGGATAGGTAGAGAGTGCAGCCAACCTTCGTTTTCCACGTTGGTGGGTGGGGTGATAGTGCTCTGCGGGCAGCTAGGGAAGGAAAGGACATGATTATTGGGATAAGGGAGGAGCAGGGCCAAAAAGAGTTATTGGAGAAAGTATGATGAGAAACGGAAAATTGGGACCTTTGTTGGAATTTTAGCAAAAGGCCTCTGAAGTCACAGGAGACCTTTGTGCTTGGCGAGTGTGTGAACCAGAGGTAACCTATGAATTTATTTTATTCCACTAAAAATGACTGGTTTTGAAACAGTCATGCAAACATCCATATATAGATAAGCCTCATTAACTCGAAGGCAGTGGCCCTGGTAGGCTGTGATGATTGCTTAAGCCATTTTTGACACTGTATATCCGGAATTGTTTTTAAAGTCTTTGAGAGNTATTTTATTCCACTAAAAATGACTGGTTTTGAAACAGTCATGCAAACATCCATATATAGATAAGCCTCATTAACTCGAAGGCAGTGGCCCTGGTAGGCTGTGATGATTGCTTAAGCCATTTTTGACACTGTATATCCGGAATTGTTTTTAAAGTCTTTGAGAGCTGTTTTTTTTTTTTTTTTTTTTTTTAAGTAGTAACAACCGTTGCAGACCTTCCTCCTTTGAAGGAATGTTTAATTTTAGGAAATAGGCAAATGTGGTGAATGAGTGTGATTAAACTGTACAAAAATTTTTTTGCAAATAGAAAAAATTAAAATGTAGCAGTGAAATAATGAGATGAACTTTTAGAGTGCTTTCAATGTGGATTTGAAATCATTCCCCCAAATTTCTAAGTGGGGAAATCAGTGCTGTCCACAGATCTGTCCATCTGTGATGATGCAGTGGGCTCTGCCTGTGCTGTCCTCTGCAGTAGGTACTAAGCCATGTGTGGCTTTTGAGCACTTGAAATGCGGCAAGTATAACTCAGAGACTGATTTTTAATTTTATTTACTTGTACTTTATTAAATGGAAATATTTATATATGACCAGCAGCTTCTGTGGTGAACAGTAGCACAGTTTAGACAAGGGCAGTAGTATTGGAAAGATACCTGATTTAGTGAGAACAAATCTTCACCCAGCTGTAACAAGGTTTTCTTAGCTGACTAAAGGACTTAACATTTTCAGCATTTAATATACAGTGCGTGCATGCTCAATAACTTCAATTATGTCTGACTCTTTGCAACACTATATAGACTGTAGCCCGCCAGGCTCCTCTGTCCATGGAATTCTCCAAGCAAGAATAGTGAAGTGGGTTGCCATGCCCTCCTCCAGGGGATCTTCTCAGCCCAGGAATGGAACTTGGGTCTCCTGCATTGGCAGGCAGGTTCTGTACCACTAGAGCCACCTGGAAAGCCCCATAATATACAGTAAGGAACTAATATTTGTTACTGCTGTGACATGCAAACATAAAACTTTAGACAAGGATGAAGACAGAGGCCATGACATTTTTTGGTAAATAAGGGATTAGCTCCTAATAGAAGTCCCACCCTCAAAAAGCAAATTGTTAATTTGGTGTTAGCCATCATTGTCAAGACAGGAGAAATTGAGGGCAGGGGGGCCCTGTTCTCCCTTTCTTTGTAATTTGTGGAAAACTAATTACTAAAACTAAAAAGCTAATTTTACTTTAGAAAACTAAATCTCCAGTTCCTCCAACTTTACTTAAAATGAAGCCNAGCCATCATTGTCAAGACAGGAGAAATTGAGGGCAGGGGGGCCCTGTTCTCCCTTTCTTTGTAATTTGTGGAAAACTAATTACTAAAACTAAAAAGCTAATTTTACTTTAGAAAACTAAATCTCCAGTTCCTCCAACTTTACTTAAAATGAAGCCTTTCTGTTGCTATAGTAATAGTGAGGCAAACCCCTTAGAGCAGTGGGGGCATGCGCCCTTATGAAATCTCGAGTATATTCTAAGATATCACGGTCAGTATTTAACTAGAGTTCTCAACACTCTGTTGAAAATGTGTGTGATTTAAATATAGCTGAGGGGAAATAAGCAATATCAAAATGATAGGAAGAAAATGTGAATTCCCCCCACTTGAAGAACTGTAAAAATACAGACATATGTTTAATTTAGAAATAATTATTTAGGCATCTTGGATATAGCAGAACACCTAGGTTCCATTACAGTCCACCTTGATCTTACAAGGAAACTTTCTTTTAGCATAGCTTTGCTTTATTCTTTACAGCATAATTACAGGAGTTTGGTGTCTCTGTTTAGGTTCAATGTACAGTCAACCCTTGGACACTGGGACTAGGGTACCAAAAGCAGTTGATAAATGACTCACCCGAAGGCAGAAGGTGAAACAGCTTGAACAGAATCAGGACTCAAACCCAAGTTCTTTTGATTCTACATATTGTGACCTCTAATTGAACATAAACCCTGACCCCGCCTTTAGACAATTTAAATGTCAATGAAGTGAAAATATGGGTACTAACTGGAAAAAAGTCCCATGTGTAAGTGTATCCTCACAGTTCAAACCTGTGTTGTTCAGGGGTCAACTGTAAATGGTTTCCAGAGCCCTGTCTTACTTGCCATTGTTTTTCTTAGGAGCAGCTATTTAATAGAAAAGGAAATGGCATCCCACTCCTGTATTCTTGCCTGGAGAATCCCATGGACAGAGGAGCCTGGTGGCGGGGGTCGCATAGAGTTGGACATGACTGAAGTGACTTCTTACAGCTATTTAATACTTGACTGATATGTTTTAATTTGATATTTTAGGAAGTTTTAGTTTTTAAACAATGCTTAATTTCTGGCCTTTAACGATGTATTTGTTTACCAAGATATTTGCATTGAATCATTTGTTTAACTCATCTATTGGGCACCTACTGTATACCAGAAATTGTGCCAATTACTGAGGATACATAGAGAAGTTAAAGAAGGGTCTTACTCCAAGCTAGCTATCTTCCCAATATCTGAAGTCAGGGGGATTTATTACTATATTTTCTTCTAAGAGTTGTATAGTTCTAGCTCTAACCTTTAAGTTTTTGATATTTTTTAGTTGATTTTTGTATATAGTATAAGGTTAGGCCAAAATTTATTCTTTTGCAAGGGGATAATCCAATTGTCCCAGCACTAATTGTTGAAAGCACTGTTCTACCCCCATTGAATTGTCTTGACTTCCTTTCCACAGAGGATTTATTTCTACCACACCCCTAGCTGTTTCTCCAGGTCTGAGCCTTTGTTCCCACTGCCCATTTAGGCCTGCTGCATAGGAACCTCAACCTTTTCTATTTGTCTTCCCTGATCAGCATNAAACAGTAGTGAGACCCCAGAAACGGTGGAACATGTAGACCAGAGCCCTTGCCCTTCACGGCAGGAGCTGGGGTGGGAGCCTGGGGGAGGGGTGGGATATCATAAAGGCAGCTTTTCCAAGCTGCTCACAAGCCTAGACCCCTGGCCATGTGTGTGGGTTGGGGGAGGGCCCCAGCAGGCTTGGAGGCTGGGCTAGCCCAGATTGAGGAATCTGGTATTTCCTGTGGGACAGCTTATTCCTGACCTCCAGAAGAAAAACTGTTTCCCAGAGTTTTTTTTGAGAAGCCTCAGTCTGGTGGGGAATTTTGAGAAGAAGGTGAGGGGGATGGGAAGCAGGGATCCAATGAATGGCTCAGCTAGAACCCGCCTTGGGAGAGCCCCTCAGGGTCACAGAGTCTGAAGTGCCCTCCCCCCGTCCCCCCGGTGTTCTGAGTGTGCGGGGAGAGGGGAGCTGGGGTGTGTGAGGTGGAGGGAGTGGCCCCAAGCCCCAGAGGCTCTGCTGAGGCCGTTCTCTGTGTCCAGGCCCCTGGCTCACAGGACAGTGCTACTCAGCTCCGGGTCACCTCCTTGGGGACAGGGCCATCTTGAAGCACCCCCAGCCGTAGATGGGCCTCTTCTATGTCCTGAGTTCGCCTCCCAAGGCCATTACGAAACACGTGCCTCTCTCCCACCCTAGCTGTTGGAGGGCAATGCCTGTGACTATTGTGAATGCTTTTCCTGAGCCTGGAATACTTTCAGGTAAAAAATAATCATTCTGAGACTGACCAAGGCATATTTCTGGAACAGGTGATCTAGTAGGATATATGCCAGAAAAAGTCATGAACACTTAATCAAACATAACTGACCCTTGAAAGAGATAATATGGTTTCTAAAAGGGAAACAAATTCTTAACTCAGAATTCTTCAAGTGGATTATGCATCCAATGAAATGGGCTGGAATACTGCCTTGCACATAGTAGTGTGGTGTAGATCCTTGTGTTTTGTGGGATGGACTTACATAGGTTTTGAAAAAGCCTTTGCAAGATCTCACACTGATGGCAATAAAAAATGAATCACCCATTGACAACACAACAAAAATGAATCCTCATTAATAGATGGGGAGAAANACATAGTAGTGTGGTGTAGATCCTTGTGTTTTGTGGGATGGACTTACATAGGTTTTGAAAAAGCCTTTGCAAGATCTCACACTGATGGCAATAAAAAATGAATCACCCATTGACAACACAACAAAAATGAATCCTCATTAATAGATGGGGAGAAATGCTTGCCAGGGGAAGAAACCTGGTCTGGGGACAGAAAGTAAGGCATAAAGACGAAAGAAATTCTCAGCAGCAGCGCAGAGCTCCCTGTCTGGCCTTGGGCCTCCCAGGCCTGGGCCAAGGCCTGAGCAGCTCTGCTGCAGAAGGGCCTGGTGAGGCCGCCCTGCAGGCCCAAGGGCAGGCCCAGCTGCTGCAAGTGATCACCGTCTGCCTGTGGCTCTGGGAGATGCAGGAAGAGCAAGGACACTCCCACAGGTCCCTCCAAGAGTGCAGTCAGCTCAACTGACTGTCACGACACCTCTTCTGCTCTCTTGGCACTAAATGGAGTGAACATAATCATGTTCTGTGGGGCCCGTGGGCAGTGAGCCCTATTCAAGCTACAGAGTTCAGAGAAGCTCCCCCTGAAACCTATAAACAGTATCCACTAGCAGCAGGTCACAGACATGCACCCTGATGGCGGGAGAGCACAAGGGTCTGTTATGGCCAAAGGCCAGGGGACCACAGTCTGGGAGTGAGGCTTGGAGGAAGTGAACCTTGATCTTAGCTGAGGTAAGAGCATACAGTTCAGTGCAGTGGAGCGAGAAGGGTGCTGAGTCAGGGAGGTGGGGGTGGAGAGGATACTCAGAGGGGTGTGAAGGATGGAGAACCCCACTTAGCAACTCCCTTCTCCCTACAAACACCTAAAAATGCCAGCTTCTTTATTTCCACTGAGGCCATCACTGCAACCCAGTCACCCCAAGACAGACACTCAGTGGTCCTGAACCCCTTCGTCTTCCTTACCAAACCCCTGCCCCCTCAACCCTGTTTCAACCTAGGCACCAGGTTCTGTTAACTCTTCCCTTGCTTCTTAAACCAGTCGTGTCCTGTCTGTGGCCATGGCGACCCTGCTAGTCCAGGCCTCACAATGCTTCTCCCCAGCCTCTTCAGGACGCCCTTTCCTTGTCTTTGGGGACAGAATCAATCAAAGCCCCTAAATCCCAGCTTTATGTCTGTCACTCCCATTCCCAACTCTTACAGGGCTCCTACTGTCTTCAGAACTGAGTTCTTCAGCATGAAAAAGGATGGAATGGACCTCACCTCCCTCTGCAGCCTGGAGGATGCTGGCAGCTGGGAGCAGGCCTCCTCCAATCTGGAAAGCCCACACCTCCCTCTCCTGCTGGGAGCCCTGCCCGCCTCCAAGCTTCAGATCAAGGTCCAGCCCTTTCAGCACCAGCCTCTCCCTGTGGCCCAGCACTCAGCTCCCTCTCCTCCTGCTCATCACCGGCACTTGGTTGGAAGAGGTTTATCACCCTGTGCGTGTGTCCTCTCTTCCTTTCTTCTTCTTGCGTGTGTCTACTGAGAGCAGATTCACTCACACCTCTCAGAGGCCCTACTCCCTGTGGTAGCGTTTGTGGAAGTGGTCACTGACAAGGCTTTACCCCAGGCTTTCTCCTGGGTCTGTGTTTGACCTGGGCGCCTGAAGATTTGGAGAGTGAAGCGCTAGCGAAGGGACGGTGGATAGGGTGCAGTCGCTGGTCTGAGACCAAGCCCCCTCCCTACCTTGGCAAGGCAGCAGGCCCGTTTCAAGGTCGGCTTCCTCCACTGCGGTGAAAACACTAAAACCCACCAGCCCAGAGCCCACCACCAGTCTTCCAGCCCCTCAACAGCTGTTGACAGTGTCGAGGAATGAACAGCCATTAGCCTTTTCCCTTCACAGGCAACGCTCTCGGGGAAGTTGACCAGGGAAGGACCAGTATGCTGACACGCTAACAAGAATTACAATAACTAAGAGGTGATGGAGCAGAGTGGTCTAGGCATTGGAACTCAACTGCCTACATTCCAAGACCAGCTTTGTTACTAATTAGCTGTGCAACCTCTGGTAAAGCCCTTAACTTCTCTGTTATGTGGGCAGTATATTGGTTACGAGGATTAAATGAGTGAAAAGAATAAGATGCCTAAGTCAGTGTCTGGTACGTGGTTTTCAATTAATGCAAGCTATTCTTATTTTTCAAAGAGGAATTACAAATATTTAGAATATTTTTAAAGGTTGAACTTGGGGCTTTCTCTATAACCCTGTCCCCCCACCAAACTTCTTGTGCTGGCCTTTTAAAATCATTTCTTCTTCTTCAGCTTTGCATCTAAACTGTCCATCTGAGGTGGTTTCTGTGGGAGGCAACACTGGAGTAGCCAGTGTAAAAGGCTCTCCGTGCCCAGCAGATATGACCCGGCCAGCACCCTGGGTATGGGCAGCCTGTGTCTAAGGGCTTGGGGGTGTGTCTGAGACCAGGGCTAAGGTATGCTTTCACTGCTTCGTCCAGTGAATTGTTTATAAGCAACTCTTGGTGGCTCTGCAGTTCCCATGCAGGTCCCAGAACAGCTGTACAGCTGTGGATATTGTCCTCAGCTGTCCCAACCTCGGCTTCCCTAAGGGTGGTACAGCCATGCCCCTCACCGTGAGCAGACCTGGGGGACCACACCTGTCCCCAGAATGGCAGGAGCTNATTACCTCCCCTCCGATTCTCTTGTTCTTCTGCAGTTTTTAGGCATCAGACTGCCCTCCTCACACCCTTCAATTCCCCTTCACCCTCACTCCAATATGGGCCTTCCTCCCCCGAGGACCATTCCACAAACCCCATCTGTCTTTCCACACCATCCCCCACCCTGGAACGTTTTCTGACTTCCTGAGTCTCCCAAACGGACGTGGCTTCCCCATCCTCTGTACCAAAGGCCCTCTGGGTATCTTCGCCACAGCACGTACTCTGCCCTTTCCCGCAGTAGGTCATCTCTGGGCTTGTCTTACTCATCTTCCCAGATGACCTCTGTTATCATCAGCTCCCCGAGGTGGGAGCTGCAGGAGGAAGCACGTTTCATCCACTCATGTTTAAATGCTCTCAGGACCTCCGGCTTTCCTCATAATAAACACTTCGGAAAAAAAATTTTAAATATCGTGTTAATGACGGTCATGAGCGCAGGCTGACTGCCTTCAAATCCTGACTGCTGCTCACAAGCTGTGTGACTTGGGCTGTTTCCGCAAGTGCAAAGAGGAGGTGATACTGGCAGCTTAATGTACGTTTCTAGTACACTTCTTGACTCACAGGACATTGTCACAGGATGTTAGCTGCCATTAGTACAGGCTCAATAGAGGTAGCCACTGTGATTAGGTTCACANTTGAAGGCAGGAGGAGAAGGGGATGATAGAGGATAAGATGGTTGGATGGCATCAACGACTCGATGGACACGAGTTTAACTAAATTCCACAAGTTGGTAATATCCAGGGAAGCCTCGCAAAGAGTTGGATACGACTGAGTGACTGAACTGAACTGAACTGATGACCCAGCAATCCCACTTCTATGCCTATAACCTGAGGAAACCAAAACTGAAAGGGACACATGCACCCCAGTGTTCACTGCAGCATTATTTACAACAAGACATGGAAGCAAGCTAGATGAGCATAGACAGATGAATGGATAAAGACGCTGTGGTACATAAATTCAATAGAAAGCTATTCAGCCATAAAAAGGCATGCATTTGAGTTAGCTCTGATGAGGTGGATGAACCTAGAACCTATTATACAGAGTGACGTAAGTGAGAAAGAGAAAAACAAGTATCATATTAACGCATATACATGGAATGTAGAAGGGTGGTACTGATGAATCTGTTCACAGAGCAGCAGTGGAGACGCAGACAGAGAACAGATTGTGGACAAGGGTGCGGGAGGAGAGGGAGAGGGTGAGATAAATGCAGAGAGCAGCTCGGTGCAGACACACTATGGTGTTCCGCTGTGACTCGGAACTCAGACTGGGGCTCTATAACAACCTAGAGAGGTGGGAATCGGTGGGAGGCGGGAGGGAGATTTTAGAGGGAGGAGACATATGTATACCTATGGTTAATCCCTGCTGATGTATGACAGAAATCAAACCAATATTGTAAAGCAATCATCCAGGCTCCTCTGTCCATGGGATTCTCCAGGCAAGAGTACCGGAGTGAGCTGCCATTTCCTTCTCCAGGGAACCTTCCCAACCCAGGGATTGAAGGTGGGTCTCCTGCATTAAGGGCAGACTCTTTACCAACTGAGCTACCAGGGGGAGGCCAATTAAAAATATCATTTAAAAATTTGAAATTGTCTATCTCTATAAAAAATGCATCTACTGAGAGACATTCTTTCTTACATATCACATACATTGACTACCACAGATAACAGCTATTTGCTCAATAGTCACTCTTTAAAAAGCCTAGAAAACACAATATTGAATTTAAAAAGCTGAACCTGAGGTTTTATTTCAACTCACAATGACATGCATTAGCTGCATAAAAATTGCTTCTCAATTAAATAGTCTTTGCTGTAATTTTTTCAAAATAACAAATTTTTTAAAGTCACAATAAGTTAATTTTAAAAAGCACATACACCTACCTATATGGAATTCAGGATTCCATATCACAGAGAAACCATCATTTCATGTGGGGAAAAAAAGAAGGCTATTTGCTAAGAAAGGAGCAAAGGTGAACTTTTAAGACCAGCTGTAATTTCCTCATGTCATGGCTTCATTCGGAGAAGGCACTGGCACCCCACTCCAGTACTCTTGCCTGTAAAGTCCCATGGACGGAGGAGCCTGGTAGGTTGCAGTCCATGGGGTCACAAAGAGTCAGACACGACTGAGCGACTTCCCTTTCACTTTTCACTTTCATGCATTGGAGAAGGAAATGGCAACCCACTCCAGTGTTCCTGCCTGGAGAACCCCAGGGACGGGGGAGCCTGGTGGGCTGCCGTCTATGGGGTCGCACAGAGTCAGACACGACTGAAG
>SJYV01000609.1:173870-191171 GCA_006410875.1 Neotragus pygmaeus | reverse complement strand
GGGGAGGGAAGGACGGGGAGTTTGGGGGTGGCAGATGGGAACTATCATATAAGAATGGGTAAGCAACAAGGGGCTGTTGTATATCACAGGGAAATATACTCAATATCCTGAGAGAAGCCATGATGGGAAAGAATATGAAAAAGAATATATATGTGTGTGTATATGTACGTATTACTGAATCACTTTTCTGTACAGTACAAATTAGCACAACACTGTAAACCGACCATTCTTCAATAAAATAAATTTTTAAAAATAGGATCAGATTTACATTTATTATTTTCAATAAACAGTTGACATAAATATCTATTAGTCACTGCTGCTGCTGCTGCTGTGTCGCTTCAGTCGTGTCCGACTCTGTGTGACCCCAGAGACGGCAGCCCACCGGCTCCCCCGTTCCTGGGATGATTCTCCAGGCAAGAACACTGGAGTGGGTTGCCAGTTCCTTCTCCAGTGCATGAAAGTGAAGTCGCTCAGTCGTGTCCAACTCTGCAACCCCATGGACTTCAGCCTACCAGGCTCCTCCGTTCATGGGATTTTCCAGGCAAGAGTACTAGAGTGGGGTGCCATTGCCTTACTAGTCACTAATAAATGCTAAATTTTCTATTCAAAATTACTTCTGGGGGGTAGAGATTAAATTATTCTAATATTTTGACTTGATAACACTCAAGCCCAAATAAGGAAGGAAATGGTTTAATTTAATACAAGTTAATCATCCACTACCAAAAACGATTTCCACCGAATCTAAGTAAAACATCTAATGGGATAATACTCACAAGACTGTAACTCTGACCCTGATACACGTGAAAAGTTATTTAACTTCTATCAGGGCTGATGTGCAGATTCAGAAACAATGACCACAATTTCTGAGCCAAAAGAGCTTACAAGGATTTGAAATATTTATGCCAAGGAATAAATTCAAAGTGATCACAGCCCAGAGGACTCACACACACACACATATACAAATACACATGTCCACTGGGGACTCCTAGATTAGCTTGTGCTTATTTAAGTTGCCACCTTCTTTTCAGACAACCAAAATTCTTTCTAAACTATAAATAAGAAATTCCCTCAACATCTTACCTAAAGGAGCATGAATCTTGCAGCCACACCAAAAACCCAAAGCTGAGCATGACTTTCTTGGCTACATTTGATCTTCTTGGCTACACTGAGCTCCAGAACTTCTTCACTTTAAAGCAACACCAATTTCCCACATGGAATCCCGAGACAGAGCATCTGAGGTCTCTTCTCTCCTGCTCCCTTCACTTAGACGTCAGCCAGCATTATTCTCTCGCTGCCAATATGGTACTAAATGTCAGAGCTGCCCATTCTATTTTTGAAATTACAGTTGCAGGTAAATTCTGAAAATAAAAGAAAGTCAAGCCAGACTGATGAGTGATCTAGAAACATAGGTCAACATGCACACACTGATCCAAACCCTTATCTCTGACTTAGTAACCACTTACATGGGGCTCCTCACAGATCTTTAGTTCATAACTGTCCTGAAAATATACGGTCTCTAGGGCTGTCTCCCACAGTCCAATTAGGGCTTTAGATGGAGAAGTAACAGATGCAACAAGAGTGGCCGTGAGTTTGCTGCAGTTTAATAATGAACACATGAAGGCTCACTGCAGTATTTGCGCTACTTTTATACTTTAAATTCCCCATGAAAAACGTTGAAAAAACGATCACTTGATGCCTGAAAATATGAGAAAGAGAAGAAGACACAGACTATAAATATCACAACTTTCCTATTTTCCAAACAGCCTTCACCAAACATGGAAAATCAAGTGAAATGAGCAAAAACTTTTTTGAATTAAATATCACACTGAGAAAAATGAACAGCCTGCAGTTATGGCTTTATGAATAAAGCGATATCCTTTTCAATATTTCAAAAGCCAAATTAGAGGTACATATTAAACTGCAATAAAACTTTTTATTTTTTATTTCAAGTATCTGATTTGATATAAGTGATATCAGCATAGAAACACCGATTATCTCATATTTGTCAGAAATTGTTGGTAGTTAAATATACCTTCAATTAATATAAGTGGGGAAATGGGAGACATATGACTAATATCAATGTGATCTGTGTCAAGGACAAAAATCTTTCTAAACAGAGATCTGTTGCTGCTGTTCAGTCGCTCAGTCACGTCCAACTCTGCGACCCCATGACCTGCAGCACAGCAGTCTTCCTTGCCCTTCACTATTTCCCAGAGTTTGCTCAAACTCATGTGCATCAAGTCAGTGACCCCATCCAACCATCTCATCCTTTGTCATCCCCTTCTCCTCCTGCCCTCCATCTTTCCCAGCATCAGGGTCTTTTTCAATGCACTGGCTCTTCATCTCAGGTGGCCAAAGTACTGGAGCTTCAATATTAGTCCTTCCACAGAGTATTCAGGGTTGATTTCCTTTAGGATTGACTGGCTTATCTCCTTTCTCTCCAAGGGACTCTCAAAGAGTTTTCTCCTTCACTGTAATTCAAAAGCATCAATTTTTTCAGTGCTCAGCCTTCTTTACGGTCCAACTCTCACGTCCATACATGACTTCTGGAGATCTGAGAGGGTACCATTATTTTAAAAGGGTCCTATATCTGTTTAAACTTTGGGACCACAGATATAAGCCATAAGATCTCCAACCCACTTACACTACCTGAGTGATCGATCTGTCGGTGGAAATCAGCAAAAATCTGAGTACTCCATAGATTAAAACAACTAATTTGGCCAGAATTTAGAAAAGACTAGAAGGGAAGAGAGGAGCCTGGTGGGGCACAGTCCACAGGGTCAAAACAGTTGGACACGGCTTAGTGACTGATCAGCAGTAGCAGAAGGGGTCATACACGGCCAGGGTCCAGCTCCACAACAAGTGAGGAAGGTCACATACCAAGGAAAATCATCCTCACAGCCTTGGAATTTGGCTGACTGACCCTGCCAGACATCACTGCTGGAAATCTGGTTCTGGACATAAGTTAAAAAGCAGGACATAAGTCATGGCTTGGGTCAAGTCATGTGTCAAGGTGTGCCAAGCTTGCTTCAAAGATGAACCAGGGCAAGAACAACTTTGGTTTCCTCTGACCCGAATACACAAGACCCAGCACTGAAAATCCCAACATGGGATTTGATTATGTGAAAAAAAAAAGGTAGTTGACAGTTTTCTTTTTTCAAGGTTTCCTGGCCTAAAACAACCTATTTCCTTTCCAATAAAGAAACAATGCCAAATTCTGAAAAGGAAATTTGTCTGACTTAATGGATAAGCACAGAAGAGCTGGAAAAGGGAGTACTATGGGAAAACCAAGGCAATTTGGCCCTAGGAGGCAGGCCTCCAAATTTACAGGTGAAAGCACTAGGGGTCAGAGAAGGGAGTGTGGGGGTAATAATTACAAACACACTGCATGATAGAGGCCAACTAAACAAAACTGAGTTTCTTTCTATTTGAAAGTCACAGTTCCAGCAACTTCTACTAGTTTACATCCATACTCACATATTTTTCATTCAAGCAGAATAAAATGTTTTATTGCAGTTAAATATATACCTCATTCATCTGAGGTCTAGTTTTATTGAATTGGGGATAGTATAGTATAAGGTCTTATACATTTAATACATACTTGTCAAATGAATTAAAAGTACAAATGAGGTGGTAACTAACACTACATCAAGAAATCTAAAACAAGGGTTATTAGAACTGACACAAAGAAAATCTCCAGATAACGAGATCATGGCTATTTCTAACCAACATTCATAACGCTGACAGGTAGGGCTGAAAATGGCCTGTTCCCCAGATGCCCTTAGGGTAACTAAGGAGAAGCCATGTGACACAGTTTCAACCAATGAAATGCAAGAAAGAAGGCTCTGAGAAAGTCTTCTATCAAACTATGAATACATCCCCTTCCTCTTTTCTGGGACTAGCTTCCAGAAAACACAGAGCCATCTAATCACACGGGGACAAAACCCAGACAATAAAGAGACAAAGACAGAAAGCGCCCGGTTCTCAGCAGCACTGTAAGACATTGCCCCTTCCAAAATGTTTGGATTCCTAAACTGGCACTTCATGTTAAGCATGACTTCTGTGAGTTTAAGCTGCTTTCTTCTATAATTCACAGGCAGAAATGGTCTAACAAACACCAGGTAGAATTTATCTTTCCCTTGTGTTCTCAGAAGCTGCTTCTATTTCCAGTGACTGTGATGCTCCATATAACTGTCCAATAGCAGGGTTATATAACCATCGCAGACCTCCTCCACAGTTTCCACTTGTCAAGAGAATCCCTCACACTAAAAAGCCAACCAGCTGAAGAGCAGGGAGCCGTCAGGAAAAGAGCAACACTGTTCAATGATCAAGAAATGGAGGATCTTCTAACTGAACATAGCCTTCAAAACCTGTACATCTCAGCAAAGAAGGAAAAGGAATGCTTAAGAGATCTGGTTAAATGAAACACCAGAAATGTAACACCTCTGAAAAACAGAAAATAAGAACAGGAGGGCACCTCTTGGAGAAGGCAATGGCACCCCACTCCAGTACTCTTGCCTGGAAAATCCCATGGGCGGAGGAGCCTGGTAGGCTGCAGCCCATGGGTTCACAAAGAGTCAGACACGACTGAGCGACTTCCCTTTCACTTTTCACTTTCATGCATTGGAGACGGAAATGGCAACCCACTCTGGTGTTCTTGCCTGGAGAATCCCAGGGGCGGGTAAGCCTGGCGGGCGAGCCTGGCGGGCTGCCGTCTGTGGGGTCGCACAGAGTCGGACATGACTGAAGCGACTTAGCAGCAGCAGCAGGGCACCTCAAGAGGGCTTGAGGCTTGTCAGGTTTCAGAAGCCCTTACTCCATGCCTCTATAGAGCCTCAGCGATGCCCCTCCTGTGGAACTTAAAACTATATAGTCATTTCTCTCTTAACTGTTGACGTCTCATGATGTAACATAAACTCCTAGAAGTCAAAAAAGCTGGCATGTTACAAGTATTGACTGCTGTTGAACAAAGGAATGAACAAAGCAATGTGCAGATTCCTTTTCCAAGAGACCTTATGAAAAGCACGCAATCCTCAAAAAATAAAATAAAATCTGAGATTATGAACTTCCTAGACATATAATGAGCTGTATGAACTGTTCAAGTGACTCAACATGACATATTCAAATATCTACAGAAAGAAAGAAAGCTACACTTAAGCAGCTATTTTAAGCCAGGTGATGTGTTAGGGACTTCACACTACTAGTATTTCATTCATTTTCACAACCCACCCGCCAGTTAGTCACTAGGTCTCCGCTTTCAGAGCAAGACGAGTCCTGAGGGAACGGCCCCAGGGTCATGGACCCACTAAAAGGCAGACGTGCTATTCAAACCCAGGAACGTCAGCTCTCATTTTTCTGCTTTATCATGCCACGTTGTCACATTGGTCTTTACTAAAATATTGTTCATGAATCTTACACACTAGCTGACATAACAGCCACGAGAACCTTCAGTTGACAACTTCAAAATGCATGTAGGGGGAGGGCCCACAGTAACCTCGAGCACAATTACTGTCTGCCCATGTCACAAATCAGATATGGTTTGCCAAGACACAGACAGTGACAGCTGTAAGGAACTGCAAAGGATCTGCAAACCTACAGCATGTTTGTCTGTTTGTTTTAAGCCACTATGTACTAAATTGACCTAGAAATGACGAAACGTAAACCTATGAGCCAAGAGCTTCAGTTTTTCTTAAAAATCAGTTCTTCCACCCATGTACAGTACACACAGCTTGCATGTATGTGCCAAGAATGCATGATGCCAAAACCTTGGAGACATTGGCAGGTGGCCTTACAATAAAACCAAGGGTTTCTATGCACACAAGAGGGCAGATCTACTGAAGCAGTTTAAAACAAACTCATTCAAAACAAAGTGGGGGAAATCCATTACAGAAAAGAAAAAGAAAAAAAGACACATTTAGCAATAGACTCATAACACGTTTCATTGAATAAATAATACCTCTTCAAAACTGATGAAAATTTAGTGGAAATATTTATCTAGTAAACATCTTAATGAAATAAACTGTTATGACTCCAAAGAAACCTAATTTAACAACTTCATAAATTCTCATGGGGAAGAAATAAGACTCACCACCCCCAAAACATTTGGTAATTATTTTCATACAATATATGCACAGTCTGTGATTAGGTGCATAGATGGAAAAATTAACTGCAATTTATTAGCATAATGAAAAGCTTCTTTGCTCTGACATTTCGGGTTAACATTTCTAGCAATTTTTAAACAATACAATATTTTGCAAGTCACTATTTTCATCAGGACAGCTATCTAACACCCATTTTTGAAAAACCTGAAAATTGTGTTAGAAGCCAAATTTACTTTTGGATAGTTTCCCCTTTCTATTAGTTACCTATTATTTCCAAGTATTCCATACACAGATCTCTAGGAAAAATATCATGATTTAGTATAGCATAAGAACATGGGACCTTTTCCTAAATAATGGATGAATTATGTTTAAGACGATAAACATGCTTTTTTTTCCAAAGCTAATCATATCAATACTTTCCCATGATACAGAAAAAGTGCCATCTTCAATTACATACCACTTTTGCACACATAGTTTTTCATCTACAAAGTTATTTTTCAAAGTGTTCAATCTTCACCAAAAGCTAATCATTTTCAAAGATGGGCTTTATAATAAAAGAAACTAGGTAAAGATACTTTTACAAAGACAGTACCTGTTAATACTTAGAGTAGATTTCTAGACACAACCTCTGTTATATGTCTTGTCTAGAACTCCGACCTTTCTAGCAAATTAGGACTCCTTCACAAATGCTTACCATGCTTAAGCACACCCAAAGAAATAGGCCAAAAGCATTCATATTCCCCCTTGCATTTGACCCCATCAACAGACAGACACTGCCCCATTTAAGGAAAAAACGTTGAGATTCACATTAAATTAACTGTCATAAGAAGTTACAGAGCTTGAACTAAAAACAAGCTTAAATGTTAAAATATCTCTTTTCTTAAGCACCAGCTAAGTTTCCTCATTTCATTTTTTGCATCTTAAAGTAATTCATAACAACTGACTAAGGCTCAAAAATTTACACAAAAGTCTACAAATAAAGCTTGAGAAGTTATATTTAGCAGCTTTCTGATGATATTGGACACAGTCTTAGTACAGCTTCTTAGCCATGAAAGGGAATTCTTTAGTCTTTAACAGAAAAATAAGTGAGCCGATTAAATATAGATCAAAGGAAGTTCTGCCATGAAAAGGCCAATTTTTATAACTCATGAGAAAAATATATCAATAAACAAGAAGCAATCTGGTGTTTCTCATTCTAGCCCACAATGTCTATCTGTTAATGATTAGATTAAGAGCGAGCACTTTTGGTGCCTCTTTCCTTTTTAGAGCTCCCTTTTCTGGAGAAGGCAATGGCAACCCTCTCCAGTACTCTTGCCTGGAAAATCCCATGAACGGAGGAGCCTGGTAGGCTGCAGTCCATGGGGTCCCGAAGAGTTGGACATGACTAAGCGACCTCACTTTCACTTTTCACTTTCATGCACTGGAGAAGGAGGCAACCCACTCCAGTGTTCTTGCCTGGAGAATCCCAGGGACAGCGGAGCCTGGTGGGCTGCTGTCTATGGGCTCGCACAGAGTCGGACACGACTGAAGTGACTAAGCAGCAGCAGCAGCAGCTGCTACACAGTAGGTGCTCGTTAGTTACCTACTTTATACATATTAGAGTATACATGGCAATCCCAGTCTCCCAATTCACCCTACTCCCTTTTCCCCCCTTACCGTCATATGTTTATTCTCTATGTTTGTGCCTCTATTTCTGTCTTGCAAACAGGTTCATCTGAATCATTTTTCTAGATTCCACATATATGTGTTAATATATAATATTTCTTTTTCTCTGACTTACTTCAGTCTGTGTGATAGTCTTTAGGTCCATCCACATCTCTGTACTGTGGTGGTGGTTTAGTTGCTAGGTCATGTCCGAATATTTAGGTTACTTCCATGACCTGCCTATTGCAAACAGTGCTGTAATAAACATTACGGTGTTGATGTCTTTTTTATGCTTTTCAGTTATTCCCCAATATTTTTAGTATGGACATGGTTTATATTTACAAGCTCCAAAGTTGTTTTTTCTAGATACTACTGCAATATAGTCTTTTTATTCACATTAATCACTACCGTGAAATAAAGCATGCATGTTATATATTTGAAAAATACATTGATAACGAAATTTATACTTTTAAAACAAATTCTTATCATACCATCACCTATAGAAAGTCATATTAAAATGTTTTAAGATTATTTTCTACTTCAAAATAAGCTAACCAATGAACTGATATATTTTTATATTCATCTACATGCTTCAAAATTTTAGAAAATTACATGTTTCTTATTCCAAGCATTTCTCTTCATCTGTGCTATTTATTCTTTGCCAAATTTTTTCTCAATATTTATTTATTTATTTTATTTTGCTGCACTGAATCTTAGTTGCTCCCCATGGGATCTTCATTGTGGCATGTGGGATCTAGTTCCCTGACTAAGGATCAAACCCAGGAGCCCGGCATTGGGAGTGCAGAGTCTTAACTGCTTGCTGGACCACCAGGGATGTCCCTCTTCAGAAACTCTTAAAACACATTTGAGGAGACCCTATCAGTTGTCAACACTTTCTCTGACAGCTTTATCAGGACTATAAAAATATATATTTATGTTCTATATCTAAATCATATACATATACAGTATATATATATACACATATATATATACTTACATGGCATCCAGTCCCATCACTTCATGGGAAATAGATGGGGAAACAGTGGNCAGAAATCTGAAGACCCGCCCCCCAGGGAAGGCCAGGGCAGAGCTCCCAACACACGTGCCCCCCCCACCCCCATCTTAGAGCGTAAGCTTACCCCAGGCAGCCCCATGATGCTCACCTGGCCCTCAGAGGAATCAGAGTGGGTCACATCTGCTTGAAACCTGAGGAACCTCACCCAGGAAAAGCTGGTCCTTCAGAAAACTAAATTAACTTTTAGGCTACCCTGGAGCAGCATTTGGTAACATCCCTCTCAGATTTCCGGCCCATGTATCAATTTCCTATTTCAATTCCACTGTCACAGTCACAGCAGGGTTGCCAGAAGCATCTCTGTCATACCTCAACCCAGTCCCTTAAAATAGTGTTCACAAAATTTGTTACTGTAGCAAACCTTTCAGCCACATGTACTTGCATGGCAGGTAACACAGAACAGCAGTTAGAGGTTTGAGTTCTGGTGTCAGTCTGCCTGGGTTTGACTTCTCACCTCTAACTCCCTGAAGTGAATAACTCTCAGCTTCACTTTGCCCACATGTAAAACAGATACTTTCAGGAGCTTCCATAAAAAGCCATGGGGAGGGTTAAATTAAATTTGGGGACTTCCCTGGTGATACAGCAATTGACACTCCGCCTTCTAATGCAGGGCATGCGGACCTGATCCGTGGTTAGGGAGCCAAGTAAGACCCCACCTGCCTGGCAGCCAAAAGGCCAAGAAAACCAAACAGAAACAATATTGTAATGAACTCAATAAAGAATTTTTTTTTTTAAGCGGCACACTTTTAGTGTTCAATCAACATCTGTGGTTTTGTTACTGTTGCCATCAGTGTTCCTGCCTCTGAAGCCCATGGGGAGGCAGGAGTTGCACACGGCCCCCCAAACCCCACAGATCTCCAGATTGTCCTGGTGGATGCCTCACTCCTCCCAGGCCTCACTGGCTTCAGAAGGTCTTTTTTCAAAGTCTGGCTGGGAGACGCAGATGCCCTGGGGGTCGCGTCCTGCTCACAGAGTTCTATTTCAAAGCCCCCAGGTCACAGAACTTCAAGCAGGTTAGGGCTGAATTACTGTGAGGTCCCTCTGTCCAGCTGCAGTGGCGGGGTCAGGTAAACTCAGAGGAAGACTTGGCATTCACACAGTGGCCCTAAAAGGTGACCGGAACTTCCACACTAGCAGACGGGGCAGGACAAGTGTCCCTTCTCAAAAGTTTTATACAAACTGGCACAGCCTGCTTTGCGTGGATAAGTCACTGGCATTTGCCCAGCGGAGGAGGGGAATGCGGGAGTGAGGAGGAATATTAAGAGTTAAGAGAAAAAGCACCAAGAGCAGTTGCACTAAGAGCAGCAGTAACACAACACCCAATATCACCCAAGCTGCACAGCCACGCACTTTTGTCCTACACGCGATTCTCCTCCTTTACAGACGTGGCCACGGAGGCTCAGAGTGAACGCTAAGTGTCAGAGCTCACACATGCCATACATAGTCTGGATCTGAGCACAGGTCCACCTGATTCCAACACTTTAAAGTCACAGAAACTTCACACGGTCGAAAGTAAATGAAGTACAAAGGAAAACAATTACATGTAAGTATATTTTTCAAAGGGCTTCCCAGGTGGTGCTAGTGCTAAAGAACTTGCCTGCCAATGCAGGAGACATAAAAGATGCGGGTTCAATCCCTGGGTGGGGAAGATTCCCTGGAGGAGGGCATGGCAACACACTCGAATGTTCTTGTCTGGAGGGCTACAGTCCACGGGGTCTCAAGGAGTTGGACATGACTGAAGCAACTTAGCACACACTTACTTATGAAAAAAATATTTTAAAGGCTCACACAGTATGTGCTTCCTTTTCAATCCATTAAATGCCAAGACTCATCGACACCTCCAATAGATGCCTTAACTGTCAACTGGAAGAAAGTGAAAATAAAGATGCATTTGCGAGCTCTATGGACCTGCGGAGTGCCATCACAGCGTGTCCTGGAGTGAAGAGCTCCAGTCCTGGGAGAGACAGCAAGATGCCAAGTGTGACTCCACTGGCCAGTTACCAATTAAGTTTCCTAAGTGACTGTCTTCCTCCAGTTTTGAGCAAATGGCTACTTCATTCATATCAGGGAGCCAGCAACCTCCTCTAATTGTTCAGGAGGAGAAGAACCTTTAAGAAGGGCAATGTATCATAAAGCAGCAATCTGCATGCCCCCAGGGTGGCTCGGTGACCAGAGGTGGAATTTCAAAGGATCCAGGCCCTGAAGGAGACTCAAGGGGATAAGATAACACTATTTTACAGTCACATGGTACACAACCTTTTCCAGGCAGTAGGCAAAGGGGTGTGCAGAGAAAATCATCTTCTGATTGATGTCCCTTTCATCTACTTTGATTCCAAAAAGGAAAGGAAAGGAAAAAGTAGATGGGAGTTCACACAGCGAAAATAAAACCTCTACTGGCCCTTCATCCTCTGGAATATGAGAATCTCCCAGCTGATATATAAAAAATCTCATGACTGCTTTCATCCACTCTGTGAACTTGACTTACACCTTCAGCATCAGAAAAGTATCCAAAGAGATAAGCTTCTATCCAGACTTTTAGAAAGTAGGATTTAGCGGGGTGGGCAGGGGGAGAGGGGCGTCGTTGTTCAACTGGTCAAAATGGGAAGATTTTCACAAACAGGCTTCAAACTCCTCACTCATCTACTCAGTGATGCATTTTCACCCAGCTCACCTTCTCCTTGGGGTGAAGTTCACCCATTTATATATCTGAAGATCTACAGAATCCCAGCCTGTGAATGTGCCAAAATCTGTATCATTCTAAGTGCCAACTCAAATTGGCACTTGCCAAGAGCATTGCCAATGCCTGAACAACAAAGGCATTCGCCATCTGCCTCTACGGAGACTGGCCCCTGTGCTCCTATAGCTACTGACACTCTACAGCCTCTGAGGGAGGTCAGGGTGGAGTGAGGCGCTCTGTGCTCCAGGGAATCTGGGGCCTGGGTCTTTAGGATGGTCTTAGGAACACATTTTATGATCTCAATCCTTGAATCTCCTCATTTCTAGAGAATCACTAAATCCCTTCATGGTGACATCAGATCCTCAGGACTAGCAAAAAACTTTTTATAAAATGCGTGCTTCGTGGTATTGAACTCCCCCTTCACCAAAACCTTATATAATGACCTTCCCTCACTGCCACTTTGAGCAGGCTCTCAGAGCATCTGAGGTGCTGCCTCCCGTCCTATGGTCCTCATTTTGCCCCAAATACAACTTAACTCGCATCTCTCAAGTTGTTCAATTTTTAGTTGACATAAGACGTGTTGACTTAAAAAACAATCCCAACCTAAAAGTTGAGAGTTCTTTCATACAGTGAGAATTTTTAGGACTTCAAGCCAGGGAGATAGCAGCATCTCAAGTGTTTTTGTCAATTCCTTGGAAGAAAAGCCATGACCAACCTAGACAGCATATTAAAAAGCAGAGACATTACTTTGCCAACGCCCATCTAGTAGAAGCTACGGATGTGACAGTTAGACTATAAAGAAAGCTGAGCGCTGAAGAATTTATTTTTTCTAACTGTGGTACTGGAGAAGAGTCTTGAGAGTCCCTTGGACTGCAAGGAGATCCAACCAGTCAATCCTAAAGGAAATCAGTCCAAATATTCATTGGACGGACTGATGCTGAAGCTGAAACTCCAATACTTTGGCCACCTGATGTGAAGAACTGACTCATTGGAAAAGACCCTGATGCTGAGAAAGACTGAAGGCAGAAGGAGAAGGGGATGGCAGAGGATGAGATGGTTGGATGGCATCACCAACTCAATGGACATAAGTCTAAGTAAACTCCGGGAGTTGGTAAAGGACAGGGAAGCCTGAAGTGCTGCAGTCCATGGGGTTGTAAAGAGTCGGACAAGGCTGAGCAACTGAACTGAGCTGAAAGAAAACCAGATATCTCAAGTTAAGGAATTTAGTGGTTGTCTACTTCAGAAGTAAGTCTGGGCTTACTGAAATCATTCCTGTCACGTGCGTCTCGCTTTCTGGGGCCAATATCCTGTGTTTTTCACATCTTGAGTTCCTCAGGGCTCCCCTATTGGGAGTGGCTGCAGCCTAATGGCTACTGATGACCGGCCTTCTTCCTGAGTGCCTTGGAAGCTGGAATCACTGAGGACTGTGGCATCCTTGTTTATTGATATGGCAGGAAATATTCCAATCCTGACGCACAACTAGATAAGTAATATTACACCGTGAGGAAGTAGTTCTACTTTCAAGGAGAAGGTTTAATCGAAAGAGAAATTATGAAACAGAAAAATTAATATTAAGGAATGAAAGGTAGGCCTACACAGGGTGATTATAGTTCCTGAAGAGTACAGAGAAATAGAAAAATGCAGCCTGGACAGTACTGAGAATTGGACAGTATCCTCACAGACAGTAAAGCCACAGAGACTCGGCAATGAAGAGAGGTATTGATTTTCTCATAGGTAAGTAAGTCTTTCTGACAGACACTAAAAAGGCCCACAAGTTCACATTATAAGGGGAAAAGCTACCATTTTAGAAACTTCAGTCTGGACATGAAATACCAACTGTGATCATTAAAGCATCTCCACTAGTCCTTGACCTCATTCTGCATATCAAACACACAAGTTCTTGGTTTTACAGGACTCACTGTGATAGACGACAGCTTATTAAAAACCTGTGCCCTTCGTGCTAATAAACATGTTGTTTCATCCATAGTTTACAAGTGGTCAAAAACAAAGAAAATTGAGTCATGATCTGCTCAATAAGCTTAAGTTTCAAAGAACATCTTTACCTTCCCCAAAATACTTGAGCTTACTGTTAAAGACATTTGTGGAGAATATGCAAAATACATAACCTTTCTTTCCTGTGACTATATTACATAAGAACTGTGATCATAAAGATAAATTTTCTCCACAACATAAGGTTTTTAAAGCAAAAAACAACCTTGGCACCTAATTACTAACATGTTTGCTTTTTAAGTCCACAAATATAATTAATAGAATGAATGAATTTGATAATTTAAGCTTGCCAGCTACACTTGAAAGTTTGGGGAAGAAAATGAAGATGCTAAACCCAGAAACAGGCTTATTGATCATATCTTTTCACAAACTGGCATGCTATGTGATGGGTTCAAGGAAAATATCAGTGCTAAAGCTCAATTTTACCTCAATTTTAACTTGCAAAGTGGATTAGAGCTGAATGTTAGTCAAGCCTCAGTCATTGTATCAGTTCTTAATAAATCAAACCCCAAAGTGGATTTTGGTAGTATCCTAGGAAAATACCATATTCATTTGGATTGCCAAATATTAACTGTCCCACGTTGCTAAAATCAGCAGTACGCACTAATCTAAAGATGTTGGATTTGCTCTTTAAGAAAGACAAAATAGGAGGGCCAAAACACTGGCTAAATCTCCACTGGGGGGATGAAACATTTCAAAGAGGTGATATAGATTTAAAAATCCATTTCTGCAAAATCATTCTGGTAACCCTGAACACTTTTTAAACTTTCCTGTTTCACCATCTCATAAGGCAAAAACACAGCTTCTTAAGATTCCAGGGCACAGAAGTAGTTTAACATCAATCACATTGTTCAGGCACACCAATATAAAATTTGCAAAAGAGTATTTTAGAACAAAGCTCTCTGTGTGGGTGTGCATTTGCAAAATAAAGGTAGCATTATCCTGACACATATTCATGTATACGCAGTGATCAAATAGAGTCTCGGAAATTTTGTTTTGACAGTTACTTGTAGAATAGCATTTTCACTGATTAATTCAGAGCTAGGTAGTGATATCATCAAAGCTAAATCAAAACTAAGTTGGAATGGTTGAGTAATAATGCAATTAGAGGAAAACGTAATCCGTAATCGAATATGAGGTGCCTTCACATGTTATAATATATTGCATGCAAAGGGTTACCACTTACAGCAGCAAGTCTCATGTCCATAAAAATGCCAATTCAAAAACAAATGTTTTCTCTTTGAAAAGTGAATTTTTATGAAAACAGGTGTTCTCCCAAGATGGCATCATTTATTAAACGTCAAAAGGAAGATGATATAATAGATTAAAACACTAGCTGAAAAATATGCAAGACTGTCCTATCAAAACACAACATGTTAGATTACATAACACAAATAAGGCAGATTAAATCACATGGCCCTGCCCAGATAAATTTTTGTTCTTCTACCTGATTTCAATAACTTAGGCCACCGAAGTTTAAAGCAAACCAAATAGTCGGTTCGTGTTTCAAGAATATATTTTTGAATATATATGAGTCTCGAAAAGAGCCTCGAGAAAACTAGATGGATAAAGTTAAGATTTTACACACACATACAGATAAAATATGACTTTTTATGAAGAACACAGTTCCTCAGACACTTTGTTAACTGCCCAGGTAAAGTCACCAGTTGCTTCTACTGGTCAGTTTATGAATCTGATTTCTCTTTAAAGGGGAAACTTTATCTCTGTATTAGATATTATACAGCTAAAGTCTGAATGACGTTATTGCCAATGAAATAATTATTTAAGCAGAATTATTAGATTATCTCTAAACATGCATAACTTAATTTACAGGCCACCACGTATCACATTTTCAGTAAAAATCCATGGACCTTTCATAGATGTTTTGGCCAAAATTAAGAAGTAGAATCACCTCAAAAGTTTCAGAGAAAAAGTCAGACATCTCTCAAACACATGCACATTTATGAAACTATAATGTGCACTTGCATTTTTCTCCAGGAAAAAAAAATGATGGTTTTATGATTCTAGATAAAATTGCACTGAAACACACTGGGAAACTGAAGGATTCAGTTATTTCCATACTTCCGAAACGGAACTGCCTCCAAAGTCCACAGGGAGAACAGTACTACGTAGGGTCTAATTAGTTAAGAAAAAGGCAACTTTAAAATTCTGAAGACACTTTTAGTCTCCATCTTTTGTATTATCTTAGGAAGCTGGAACACTGCCCCCAAGGAGTGCCGCCCTATCAGTGCTGTTTTAAGTGGAAATGGTCAATCAATCATACCTATTATTTCTCCAGAAGAGGTAAGGCGAGCCACACGCATACACATTTACATGCGTTGCACCGTGCCAACTATTTCCAACTGTAATAATCATATACACGTCGAGCCGAGCTATTTCCAGCCAGAAGCAGCGAATGTCTGGACAGAGTGTAAGGAAACCCAACAGGCGATGACTGCCGAGGGAGGGGCGGACCCCCCGCTCTCGCGCGCTCCGGGCGCCCGGCACCGCACCGGCTCCGGGGCAGGGCGTCTGGGCGCGCGCGCGCGCGTCCGGGACGCACCCGCCGGGAACAAACAAGCCCCGCGGGCCCAGGCTGGAGGGAGCATCCTCGGGCGGGACTCGGAAAGCCTTCTCCTACCTGTCACTTTGCCCGGAGCTGCTGCCGGAGATGCGGCCGCGGCCGCCACCTGGAGATCCAGTGGGTGCGCGCGCGGCTGTGCGCGCGTGTGTGTGTGAGCTCCTGTGTGCGGTGCGGCTCACTAGCTGCTCCCCGCGTCACTAGCCCCTCCACCCATTTAGTTTTATTTATTCTTTAAATAATAGCATATTTCTGAAGTCCAAGAAATAAGGACAACCTTCCCTGGTGGCTCAGAGGATTAAGTGTCTGCCTGGAATGTGGGAGACCCGGGTTCGATCCCTGGGTTGGGAAGATCCGCTGGAGAAGGAAATGGCAACCCACTCCAGTACTCTTGCCTGAAGAATCCCATGGAGGGAGGAGCCTGGTAGGCTACAGTCCATGGGGTCGCAAAGTCGGACACAACTGAACAACTTCACTTTCACTTTCATAAGTGAGTAAGCTCCTATTTCCACAAGAATCCAAATGTCAAAGTATTCTAGATATCGTGGATTTGTGCAAGTGTGCAGATGTGTATCTCAAATGTGAGAGAAACCATATATATGCCTATGGCATGAGAAGTAGAACATTTTTCTACCATTTACTTTTTGATCTGTCTCTGCCAAATGACATGGACTAGGGAAAATAAGCTTACATAATATTGAAAAACAATTTAAAGCAACTGGATTTAAGATATAAAAAGCTGTTCCCATTTTTCATGACTTGCCTTTGTTTGCTTTAGAGTCATGCTGAATTTTTCTAGTTTTCTTTACTTCAGCATCATCCAACTCACTGTATCTTTTATGTTTATTTTATACAGTGTTCTATAAGAAAATTAGAGATACCAAGGGAACATTTCATGCAAAGATGAGCCTGATAAAGGACAGAAATGGTATGGACCTAACAGAAGCAGAAGACATTAGGAAGAAGTGGCAAGGATACACAGAAAAACTGTACAAAAAAGATCTTCATGACCAAGATAATCACAATGATGTGATCACTCACCTAGAGCCAGACATCTTGGAATGTGAAGTCAAGTGGGTGTTAGAAAGCATCAGTACGAACAAAGCTAGTGGAGGTGATGGAATTCCAGTTGAGCTCTTTCAAATCCCGAAAGATGATGCTGTGAAAGTGCTGCACTCAATATGCCAGCAAATTTGGAAAACTCAGCAGTGGCCAC
>SJYV01000609.1:121039-171371 GCA_006410875.1 Neotragus pygmaeus | reverse complement strand
AGGGAACCGCAGGCTCTGTGTTTGTAACGGCTCCCACAAGGTGATGTTGCTGGCCCTCAGATCAGACTTTGAGGTTGGGTCAGTATTTTAGTTATGTTCTCTATTTTATATCTAACTAAGATTTAGAAAAGCTAAGCAGTTTGCCCCAGCCAACTGCTCACACAGCCAATAAATAATGTGGTTAATTTCAAACCCAGTTCTGGAGGACTTCCTGTTTAAGTTCCTGTATTCTCCGTGAATCACCGGTTGACGGATGAGCAAGAAGATGTCATCTCTGTGTCCTGATTGTGTTAGTAGTGGAACTTAATTTAGTACACAGTTCTCCCAAATATAGTGTATCAGTTAGCCCTTGCTGTGTAAAAACTGCACAAAAACTTAGTGGCCTAAAGTAACAACCATTCCACAGGAATCCGCAGAGCAGTTATCTGCTGTTTTCTCTGGTTCCACTCAAGCAGATGGAGACAGGTGGAGTTTGAAGCGTTGTCTCGCTGGCTAAGATGACAGGGTGTTTTCTCCATATGGTGAGATCCTGGTTCCCAAGAGCAAGCCCCAGTTTAAAACAACATTTCATACCTACGTTTCCTAACGTCCTATTCACTAAGAAAGTCATGTGGTCATGTCCAGAATCAAAGAATGGAAAAATGGTTCACTTCAGTTTTTGATAGGAGGAGAGGAAAAATAGAACGGTTTTATTTTATGGTTTTTAGTTTTTTCTTCCCCAACCTACTACATACACCAATTTCCATAAAAGTAACCCCACTGCCCTAGGGTTCACTCAGGGTGTCATAGAGTAAGCCTATCTTTAATTTTACATATTAGTAAAACAACTCACAGCAACATTTGTTGTTATGGCTAGGTCTTAAATCTAATATTGCTTACCAAGGAATCTCAGTTTAGAAGGTTTAAATAGTTAGATGTTATTTTGAAGTACGAAGTTCAGTTCGATTATTTGGAGCCTGGTGGGTTACAGTCCATGGCATCACAGAGTCAGACACAACTGCGGGACTAACACTTTCACTTTCACTCTTTAATAACATTGCAGATAGTCATTCACTCAAGGAACATTTTTGAAACCTTTTATATACAAGGCACTCTTTGCCCAGTACATTGAGATAAAAGAGACAAAATCATTGTCCCTATGAGGCTTAGATATTATCAGAGGAAACACACAATAAATAGTATATACCATCAAGTAGTACTGAGAACTATGACAGAAAAGCAAAAGGATTTTTGAGGTAGGATAGGTGACTGCTATTTTTGCCAGAGATCAGAGATGGCCTCTCTAAGGATGCGTCATTTTTGTGGAGGCTGGAACAAAGAGAGATGCATATCTGGGGAACAGTGTTTCCAGCAGAGAGACGAGAAGGGCCCTGAAACCCAATGTACCTAGCATGCTCGAGAAACAGGAAAGAGGCCAGGCTGGCAGAGTGAGGCACCAAGTGAGTAGCACTGGAGTCACAGAGGCAGCGGTGGGCCAGACCATGCAAGCAGAGAGCACTTTGGACTTTAGTCTGAGTGTGATGGAAGGCCAGCAGAAGTTGTTGTGCAGAGTGTGGCCGTGATCTGGCTGGCAGTTTAGAGAACTTGGTTGAGAATGTTCATAGGGTTGAGAGGACCAAAAGGGAGCCCATTAAAAGGACATAGCCATGGTTCTCCATGGGCAGATTTTATCATTTTCAGGTTTTTTTTTCTTGGCCACACCACGTGGCCTACGGGATCTTGATTCCCAGACCAGGAAAGGAACCCATACCCCCTGCAGTGCATGAGCCATGTCTAACAACCGGACCATCAGGGACGTGTACATTTTCAAGTTTAAAACTCAGACTGTATCAAATCTTCAACCTCAGACTCAATTTAAATCCTGTCTAGTCCCCAAGGAAGGCTCTAGCTCCGTCCTTTACTCTTTGAAGTGGAAGGCCAGCGGCACAGGATCTGGTCCTTAAACACTGTCTCACCTGCCCCCTGCCCTTGCCGAAAGGCCTAGTTCCTCCAGCATGGTGGGCAGGAAAGAGGAAGGAAAGGGACAAGTGTCTGTATCCTGCGGCCACCGTGGCCTCTCCTCGGCTCGCTGTGACCAGTGACACTGGGGCAGTTGTCCCTAAGCTCGCTTTCTGTCATGGAGAGCACGGTTAGGCTCTTGGAGGATCCTTCTGGGCCTCCTTCCAGGCCCCTTCCTGCAGCTCAACTCCTTTTATCCCAAAGCCCCTGGTTCTCTCCATGGTGGTTCAGCCCAGTGCATCTCCTTGTTGGGGTTCACATGCCAGGAAGGCCACCCTACGGTGGGGCACCCACAAGAAAGCCAGGCATCCAGCAGCCTTCCACGGTGTCCACTGAAAACACAGAGAAACTAGAGAAAGTTGCCTATCCCAGCCTGGCTAAAAGCTGGTAGGAAGGAGGCAGGTAAGATGGAGCTGTTTCTGTCGCGAGGGGATCCCTAGACCCAGTACTTTCTCAAGTATATGTAACCCTGAACATGCCTTGCCTTTGTACTTAGGAGAATTAACATTCACCACAAGGGCCAAAGAGAAACGTTAGTGCAACCAGCTCCTTATTTCTAGTTTTATGAATTCTTACATGTTGCTTTGTATGAGAGGAGGACCAAGAACAGGAGGACTTTTAATAGTCACACCTGTATTTGCCAAAGATCACGTTGCGTTCTTTTTACAGAAAGGACAGTGCATCTCCTGTCCTGATTTAAAGTGATAGGTTAATCACAGCTTCCACCGGGCTTTTTACTTGCTGTCCTTTGTAAATGAAAAGATCACCACTGGCCCCATTTGTCCAGTTTGCCTTAATTAAGAACATAATCTTTGAAAAGTGAGCAGCACAGAACAACCTGACATGGGGTATCTCTGCCTCAAGGTAGTTCCTCCCTAACCTTGAGTGTCTTGCACTGGAGAAGGAAATAGCAACCCACTCCAGTGTTCTTGCCTGGAGAATCCCAGGGACGGGGGAGCCTGGTGGGCTGCCATCTATGGGGTCGCACAGAGTCGGACACGACTGAAGTGACTTAGCAGCAGCAGCAGCAACCTTGAGTGTCTCGCTCCACTAAAACCTGTTAGGGGCACTGAGAACCAAAGAGAGTGATGGTGAAGAAAATGGCCTAAGGAGTCAGTGTATGTGGAATAAAATGGCAGTTGGGGTAGGAGGGAAACCACTAGCCACTTTGTTAAATCAGTTGTTAACTGGAGTATAAAGGGAAGATAGAAAAATAGAGAAGAGCATTTAATTTCATTCCAAACAACTTAAGAGAATTTTCCAAGTGTGAGCTAGGCTTAGAATTTGACAAGAATGTAGAGGTTCCAGCCTACTACTGTATGGTGATGATGGTGGTTATGAAGATGACTGTTTTTATGAAAGTATAACATATGCAATAAAGCACAAAAAGAGCTTGAAGAATTTTCACTAATATGATTACTTACACAACCACCACTTGGATCAAAATGTTAGCATATTTTCAGCATTCCCAAAAGTTTCATACTCCCTCCTGGTCAAAATCATGCATGCACACACACACATCACCATCACTAACACAGATAATCACTATTCTAACAGCACTGAATTGTCTTCTCTGTTTCTGAACTTCATATAAATGGAACCATGCAGAATATGCTTGGTACCTGGCTTCTTATTGTGTCTGTGAAATTCATTCACATTGCAGCTTATACCTATAGTTTATTGCATTAAATTGCTGTATATCGGGACCCAGGTCTCTCATATTGTAGGCAGATGCTTTACCATCTGAGCCACCAGGCAAGTCTTGTATGAGTGTATCAAAATGTATTTATCCAATCTATTGTGATGGTAAATTTTTTCAGGGGTTTTTTAAATTGCACTTGTGTGTGTGTGTGTGCATGTGCATTCTCGTGTCCAGCTCTGTGACTCCATGACCTATAGCCTGCCAGGCTCTGTCCATGGAACTTTCTAGGCAAGAATACTAGAGCAGTTTGCCACTTCCTTCTCTAGGGGATCTTCCCCACCCAGGGATCAAACCTGCATCTCTTGCATCTCCCATATTGGCAGGCAGGTTCTTTACCAGCTAAGCCACCAGGGAAGCTTCTGAAGCGCACTTAAAGGTCCTTGAAAGCCAATGCTGCATTCTCATCCTACTTCTTTGTGTACACCTTATTACTGGTACTCAATGGATTGTTTCGTGAAAATAAAGATTATTCTGTGTCATGATAAAGTGAATTCATCACTGTTTTACTCGAAAGCACAAATAAAATTATGACATGTTTCTGGATAAAAAATAAAGGATTTTTCCCAAGTAAGTCAAAGGACAATGAAATTATTTTTTCTGATGCTAAAACATTTGTAATGATTTCCTTGAAGTGTAAGAAATAGATGCTGTTACATTTAAATGAGAAAGCCTCAGACATGGATGTCAGCATTTAACCTATAAAATATGATTTATACATGAGTACACTGTTTTTACTTTCCTGATGTTTATGGCAAGATTACATAAAATGAAATGAGAGCGTATGGAAAATATACACACCACTTAATGAGGCTGCTAAACTGCTGGCCAAATTGCATAGTTTTGTTTCTCTCCATTTTTCCAATGTGAACAAATCAATTTTTTTTTTAATACAATGATTCATTCCTACCATCTCTGTTACGCAGTAATAAAATTAAAAAATGCATTAACTTACAATATAAATATCAATTGCACATTCAACAAGACTCAATGTTCTTTTCTTTCCTTCACTGACTCCATGTGGTTGGAATCACAACAAAAGCACAATTCAGCTAAATTGATTGTTCTTCTATGTCTCAGGAAAACCAACATTTTCTCCTACACAGAAAAATTAATTTCTTTGATCTTCCTCTTTCAGTCATTTTTGCCATTGTGGTTCATGGTAGCCAAGATAAAAATAATGGATTTTTACAAGTTTCCATCCAGAAGTGATTTAGAGGATCAAGTGATCCAATCTCTTCAACTAATGGATGAATATTTTAAACCTCAGAGATGTTGTTGTGACTTGTTCAAGTCTATGGCATACTGGGATCCCAGCTTCTACATCCTGCCTGCAACGTGTCATTTCCCTAGCTGAGTCATTGGGTTGGGTCTTGCGTTTAGGGCCAGGACAGGGTAAACTGTCCATGATGGGAGGGTGCTGCAAAGGGAAGGGTGAATAACTGAGGCCATCATTGACATCTACCGCCCCACATTACTCACCTTCACATTCTCTGATGGTAGGGACCGTTACTTATCTAATTTCTCATCCTCAGGGCTCAACATGGTGCTAGGAACACAGTGAGGTGGTAATACATGTTTGCTGAGCTGAAAATGAATGGCCCTGCAATCCATTGAGGGCTGGAACCAGAACCAGTGAGTTATTTTTTACTTATTTGCAGCCTCACATTACACCTCAAGTGGTCATTAAATAATACTGATTGACTCTGTTGTGTAAATATCTCTTACATCATTCTTTCTGTTCAAGGCTCAGCTTCTCCAACCCCTCCAGGAGGAATTAAGCTTCTTTTGTTTCCCCAAGGAACCTTGTACGTTTCTATTCTTATAGCACTTGCCTCATTGTTCAGAGTTATCTGTGTGTCTGCTTCACCTTAAAGGAGTGTGAAACTCTGGAGGGCAAAAATCAGAGTTCCAGCTCTTTGTTTTCTTGCAAAAGAGGTAATAGTGTGTATTTTCGAAATGGGTAACACATGCGCAAGATACAAAATTCAAAATGTATAAAAAGGGTATAAGTAAAAAATAAGGACAACTTCCTACTTCCAAATATCAGGAGGAAATCATATTCCTGTGCCTGTGAGTCTTTATCATACCAACTTATATACATGAATTATTCCTACTTCTTACACATTGCTTTTTAAATTTAATCTATTTTGGAAATTATATCCACACTTGTCGACTTCCTTAGGGGCTCAGTGGTAAAGAACCTGCCTGCCAATGCAGGAGATACACGTTTGATCCTTGGGTCAGGAAGATCCCCTGGAGAAGGAAATGGTTACCCACTCCAGAATTCTTTCCTGGAATATCCCATGGACAGAGGAGCCTGGTGGGCTACAGTCCATGGGGTCACCTATTTCATTCTTGCCCCACCCGTTTCCCTTTGGACAACCACCGATTTCTTCTCTTTATTTATTGGTCTCGCCCTATTTTGTTAAGTTTCTTCTTTTGTATTACTGTTTAGAATCTACATGAAAATGAAATCATATGGTATTTATCTTTCTCTGTCTGACTTATTACACTTACCATGATACCGTTGAGGTCCATCTGTGTTGTCAGAAATAGCAAGATCCCTTTCTTTTTTATGGTTAATATTCCATTAACCACATCTTCCTTATCCATTCATTTATCAGTAGATACACAGGTTACTTCCATATCTTGGCTATTGTAAACAGTACTGCAATGAACATAGGGTTATATATACCTTTTAAAGTTTGTCTTTTTGTTTTCTTAAAAAAAAAATAGCCAGAACTCGAATTGTTGGATCATATGATAGTTATGAATTTTAAAATAGGAAAAAACAGCTGTACTTTAAATCATCTCATTTTTCTTTTCATTCCCAATGTTTAGTAGGGATAAGTTCTTAATAAATATTTGCTAATAGATAAAGGAAGAAGAGAGGAATATTAGTTTTTTTTACTGCTGTTGTATCAATATCAAATAACTTATAATTTTGGTGGCTTAAAACCACAAAAATTTATTATCTCACAACTCTGTAGGGTGCAAGTCTGAAGTGGGTCTCCTGGGTTAAAGTCAAGGAGCTGCCCCCTTCTGAAGGCTCCAGGAGAGATCCCCTCTTATTCTACCTTCTAGAGGCACAGCCTGCAGCACGTGGTGACAGACCACTTCCGTCTTCAAACCCAGCCAGAGTCATGTGCTTTTCCCATGGCGTCACTCTGACCTTCCTCCCTTTTCCACTCTGGAGGACATTTGTGGTTACACTGGGCCACTTAGATAACCTGAAATAATCTCCCAAATCTCAAAAATTTTAACGGCATCTGCAGAAAGTCCTCTTTGTCATGTAAAGGACATATACTCTTAAGTCCTAGGGGCTGCCCAGGTGATGTAAGAGTAAAGAATCTGCCTGCCAATGCAGAAAGTGCAGTTCCATCCCTGGGTTGGGAGGATCCCCTGGAGTAGAAAATGGCAACCCACTCCAATATTCTTGGCTGAAAAACTCTGTGGACAGAGGGGTCTGGTGGGCTACAGTCTATAAGGTTGCATAGAGTCAGACATGTGCACGAATGTGTGCAGAGTTTAAGACATGGACGTTTTTTGGGAGGAGGCTTAATCTATTTACCACAGAGGGAGAAAAGAGAATAAAGGAGAAAGTAAGCTAACTATTTTTATGCAAATTTAATTTTATACTGCAATAGAGAGGTTCTCTTTGGTATTAATTAGAGCATTAAATTCTTACAGTGATTAAGCACTTGGAGTATCTGTGAGATAAATGAAAATCTTGTAACTTCAGATCAAAGTTGAAAATTATATTGCGACTGGTATAAATGGTAGATGTCTTGATTAATCCTGTATCTAGGAGGAATAAAATGTACAATTAAAATATATTGCTTAAAAAGTCTGTTAAAGCCTTTCCTAGATGTCCTGGTTGCCAGTGTAGTAAATAGTATAAAAAGTCAAATATAAATATAAAATTAAGTTTAAATATAAAATAGTATAGTTTAAATAAAAGGATAAAATATAAATTAAAATATATACCATAAAGTAGAAAGGCAGATAGATACAAATAATTGATAGACAATAAATTTTGAGAATAAATGAGGAAATATTTCAAATTTGTGATGATGAAAATAGGCTTTTCTAAACTTAGCTTTTGAAATCTGAGTTTTCATGGGAAATAAGATGAAACATGTGGAAAACTTTTGATTCAGAGAGACTGTACAAAAATATTCAGTTCAGTTCAGTTGCTCAGTTGTGTCTGACTCTTTGAGACCCCGTGGACTGCAGCCTGCCAGGCTTCCCTGTCCATCACCAACTCCCGGAACTTATTTAGACTCCTGTCCATCACTTCAGTGATGCCATCCAAACATCTCCTCCTCTGGCGTCCCCTTCTCCTCCTGCCTTCAATCTTTCCAAGCATCTGGGTCTTTTCCAATGAGTCAGTTCTTTACATCAAGTGACCAAAGTATTGAAGTTTCAGCTTCAGTATCAGTCCTTCCAATCAATATTCCAACGAATATTTAGGATTGACTGGTTGGATCTCCTTGCAGTCCAAGGGACTATCAAGAGTCTTCTCACAAATGCCATCAGAAATTATGTGACAGAAAGCATCTAGACTGTAGTTATAAAACATACAAAATGCATTGCCTGTATGTTCATGACTACAACTTGGGTTAACTCTCTGACACTTTAATGAAATAAGTTCATTATTTTTTTTAAAAAAAAGAATGAAAAATAGTTCAGATCCACCTTGTGGATTACTGAATATCCCAAGGCAAATCATTTCTTTGAAACTGCGTATAGCATGTGGAAAAAGTTTTTAGTTTTATCTTTATTTCAATCCTTTTTCAAATCTCAGTAGCTTCTCTGCTCCTTCATAAGGTGGCACTGTTCCTCCCAGCCCCAGAAGGCAGATCTAGAAGCATGAAAGTGGCATTCTGGATGGATAACATCTATTGCCCACTGCTCCTCACTGTTTTTAATACCACGCTGATGCTTTTCCAGGGAGCATGGCTCTAGTTTCATCCATTTACGGGAATGAACGGCTTTGGGCTCACTTCTCTTTTTCTTTCTTTAGTGTCATTCTGTGAGAGCACAGCCACACTTTTTCAGTGCACCAGACCCGTCTGATTATGAGCATTAGAACTAGGTTGATTCAGCCTTTGGGTTAATATTAGAAAAATAAATAGAAACAGAATGAGTTAAGTAAAATTAAATGTTGGTACAGATGAGGGATTCACCAGTGCAGTGGGGTTTTCCACGTGCAGTTTTGGTGAATTTAGGTAGTGCCCATCAATGTGATTTCTCTTACTCCAGTTTCACCACAATTTTGATGATATTCAGAAAAGTATTTGTTCTTTATTAGATGTTCAGACTGATGCTGAGATCTATGGGAACTGTACAGAGCACGCCTCAGCAAGATTTTATCCTCAAGGGAATCTTTATTTACATATAACGTTGCTTATTTTTTTCTTCTTGTCATCTATTGCAGAACATGGCATAGTCTCTTTTTTTCCACTTATGCATGCTTTCCCCCCAGCATGACTCATTGTAAACTTTACAGAGACCTCAGGCAGGGCAGTCTCCTAGAATCCTTGGCATATATATACATAAAGATATTTACACAAGATGCAATTATATGTGGACTTCCCAGATGGCACTGGAGGTAAAGAACCTGCCTGCCAGTGCAGAAGATGTTAAGAGACATGGGTTAGATCTCTGGGTCATGAGGATCTCCTGGAGAAGGACTTTGCAAGCCACTCCAGTATTCTTGCCTGGAAAATCCCATGGACAGAGGAACCTGGCAGGCTACAGTCTGTAGGGTTGCACAGAGTTGGACAGAACTGAAGCAATTTAGCACACACACACACACACACACATAATTTTACATGTTAAGCATATACACACATGTATACATAGAAAGGATATATGATAAGCAATTGACTTTACAATTACAGAGCATGAAGTGTCAATTACAGAGCCTGAAGTGTCCCAGGGTCTACAGGCAGTAAGCTGGAGGCTGAGGAGAACCAATGTGTATGTAGCACCACTCTGAGTCCAAAGACCCAGGAACTTGGAGGGTTCATTGTTTGAGTTCCAGTCCAAAAGTCAGCAGGTCTGAGACCCAAGCTGTTGTTCCGGGCTGAGTCTGAAGGCTGGAAAGGCCAGTGTCCCAGCTCACGGTCAGGCAGGAGGAATCCTTCTTCCCCATCCTTTTTGCTCTATTCATGTCTTCAACTGATTGAATGAGGCCTGCCCACAATAGAGAGGGCCATCTGCTTTATTAAGTCTACTGATTCAAATGTTAATCTGATTCGCAAACACCCTTCCAGACCCACTGCAAGTAGTGTTTGGCTAAATATGAGGGTCAGACAGCTCATGACCCTGTTGAGACATAAAAGTAACCATCACATTATCTGGCACCTGAGTTAGTAAATTCTGACTGAGGAACTCTTAAGGACTACTTCTAGTTCTCATTAATCTCTTTCTTCCTTTGAACTTCTATACTGTTTTAGTGCTAATACTATAAGGAAATAGCTCTATATATAGCACTATAGTGCATTTTATTGATTGTTTATGTCCATTTTGTTTTCCTAGATACATTGGGAAGGGGAAAAAAATGAAAGAAATCATCAGCATCTTTGGTCATGGAGTAAGTAGGGCAAACTGGAGTTTTTCTCTTCCACAAGAGAAAGGAAAGGAGTTCTTGTCCCACATCAAGTCCAGGAAAGGTTTGCTCTGAGCAAACCATTCCTAAAGGTTTGAGTTTGCTTATAGAAGGGAAGATTGGTATCTCATTGGGCATAGAGCTGGGCAAGAGCTGGACTACAAAACCTATAGTTGGCTTTGTGTTAAGTGGGACTTGAGGAATAAGTTCTTGGGAAAGCTTGAGATGTAGTCCACAGCTTGGGATTCTGAATGAACATTAAGTTCAATGCCTGCTTTTCAGGTGGACCAGTCTGAATTCTTTTGAGACCACATTTTATTAAAGTGAACCATTAATATCAATTATCTTCTGGGCACACAAAAACCCTGCACTTCTCATCTCTCTAAAGGGTGTGCAGAGCTGTGATTTAATTCTGGCCAGTGCACTACAGGCAACAGGGACAAGTGTTGTTTCTGATCTGAGAAAGTGAAAATCCTTGGAGATTCCCAATGTTTTCTTTCTCTCCTGTGACCCTGTGAAAGATCTGTATTAGATTAAATAACCATAAGATGGAAGCAGGCTAGATCTCTGAGTCACCGCTTAAAAGGCAGATGCTCTGGAGTTCTGCTGGTCTCACGGCAGATTTTCCAAACCTTTGCTGAGGTCACTGACAGTCCTGATTCATTTAACCAGAGTAGGATAAGTGGTAATAGGATAACTCAACCTATTCTGACTAACGTAGAATCTGAAACTGGCAGTAAGGTGCCACTGGAATAAAAACTTTAAATATTTGGTAGAGGCTTATAAGTCAGAGGGTGGGCAGTAAGATAATATGTATCTGAGTCTGCAGAGACAGTGATGCAGAGACATGTGTACAGGAACAAAATATTTGTTACAAAGCTTGTCAGATGTAACTTTGGAGATATGTTAGATTTTTATTATTGCTACAGCAAACTTCTACAAATTTAGACTTAAAGTAACACAATATTATTTTACAGATCTGTTGGGTGAGAGGTCCTACACAAATCTCACCAGACTCTCATCAAGGGGACAGCAAGCTGCATTCTTTTTCTAGAACCTATTTCCTGGCTCAGTTGGGTTGCTGGCAGAATTCAGTTCCCTGCAGAATTCCTTGTAGGACTGAGGTTCACGTTTCCACGCTCACTGTGAACTAAAGGTTACTCCCAGTATTAGCAATCTCCACTTTCCTTGAATTTTGGCCACCTTCCTCCATCACCAAAAATACCAAGGACCTGTATAATCCTCATGTTGAATCTCTTTGACTCACTCTTCTACTTCCCTCTTTCCCTTTTAAGAACACACACAGCTAGACTGGAGCCATCTAAATAGTGCAGAATGATTGCCAAGATGAGATTCAGAATTAACCTCATTCCATCTGTAATCTCAACCCCCCTTTCCACATTTTTCCAGGATTAGGATATGGACATCTTTTGGAGTCAGTAGTCTGCGGTCCATGGGGTCGCTAGGAGTCTGACAGGACTGAGCAGCTTCACTTTCACTTTTCACTTTCATGCTTTGGAGAAGGAAATGGCAACCCACTCCCAGGGACGGGGGAGTCTGGTGGGCTGCCGTGTATGGGGTCGCACAGAGTCGGACAAGACTGAAGCGATTTAGCAGCAGCAGCAGCAGTCTGCCCAAGACAGGAGGCATGTAACACTAATGGGCTTGGGTTGCAGAGATAGAGACTGGAAAATGAGACCTTAGTTGTTGATTGGTTGCATTTGGTAAAAGTGTTACAAGAAAGGGGTGAGCTAAGAAAACAATTGCAAATTTGCAAGTAGAAATGAGAAAAAATAGAGAGATTCCTGAAATTCAGAAACTTGAAGGTTTGGAAAAGCTTTATTTTTTCCAGTTCCCCAAAAATCAGATGGGTTCTAAAAATACATTCTATCTAATAAAATGCCAGGATAAACTCCCTTTTGATTAAAGGATCTTAAGACAAAGACTAAATATATGGCACCCAGTAAAACTTTTGAGTTTGACAAAATGACTTAAGGCAAAGATTAAAGTAGGTGGGCACAGCTAACATCATACTCAGTGGTGAAAAACTGAAAGCTATCTCTCTAAAATCAGGAGCAAGACAAGGATGCTCATTCCTGTCACTTTTATTTAACATAGTATTAGAAGTCTTAGAGCAATCATGCAAGGAAAAGAAATAAGAGAATCCAAATTGTATACACCTGTGGTGGATTCATGTCGATGTATGGCAAAACCAATACAGTATTGTAAAGTAGAATAAAGTAAAAAAATAAATTAATTTTAAAAAAATGAATTGGCAGTCCAGGTTCGATGCAGGATACAGGATGCTTGGGACTGGTGCACTGGGATGAACCAGAGGGATGGTATGGGGAAGGAGGTGGGAGGTGGGGGTTCAGGATGGGGAACACATGTACACCCACAGTGAATTCATGTTGATGTATTGCAAAACCAAAACAATATTGTAAAGAAAAAAAAAACTTATTAAAAAAGAAAAATAAATAAAATAAAATTGAATGCAGAAATAAGTGTGGAATTCCAAAGGTCTAGCCTAGTTGAGAGAGTTCAGAGGATTCTGAGTGGTGTTTGGTCAATAAAAGAATCTTTGTCAGGTCTCACCAGACACCAATCCACCTGGCACCTTGATATTGAACTTACAGTCTCCAGAACTGTGAGAAAATAAATTTCTGTCTTTTAAGCCAAAAAAAAGAATCCAAATTGGAAAAGAAGAAGTAAAACTGCCATTATGTGCAGATGATATCATTTTATAGTAAGTAAGTAAGTAAGTGAAATCCCTCAGTCGTGTCTAACTCTTTGCGACCACATGGACTGTAGCCTACCAGGCTTCTCTGTCCATGGGATTCTCCAGACAAGAATACTGGAGTGGGTTACCATTTCTTTCTCCAATCATTTTATAGTAGTAAACCCTAAAGACTCCACCAATAAGGCAGAAAAAAACTATTAGAAATAATAAATAAATACAATAAAGTTGCAGAGTACAAAAATCAACACAAAAATTAGTTTCATATCTATATCCTAACAATTAACTAGCTGAAAGAGAAATTAAGTAAACAACCCCAACTACAATCATAACTAAAGAATAATTGTTGTTGGTCAGTCACTCAGTCATGTCCAACTCATTGTGACTCGTACACTGCAGCACGGCCAGGCTTCCCTGTCTTTCATCTAAATAAATTACCTAGGAATAAATTTAAGTAGGTGAAAGATCTATAAACTAAAAACTATAAGGCATTCTTGAAAGTAATTGAGGAAGACACAAATAAATGGAAAGATATTTGTCCCTATTACTCAGAGCCAATAAAATCCCTAAAAAAGTCCCAAGGACATTTTAAATAAAAATAGAACAAAAAATTCTATATTTTATATGGAGGCACAAAGACTGTGAATAGTCAAAACAGTTCTGAGAAAAAGAAAATTGTAAATATCACAAGCCCCAGTTCACACTATTTTACAAATCTATAGTAATCAAAACAGTATAGTAGTGGCGGAAAAACAGATACATAGATCAATGGAACAGAACTGAAAGCCCAGAAATAAACCCATGCATATATAGACAACTGATATGAAATTAAAAGATGCTTGTTCCTTGGAAAGAAATCTATTATGATAAACCTGGACAGCATATTAAAAAGCAGAGCCATCACTTTGCTGACAAAGGTCTATATAATCAAAGCTGTGGTTTTTCCAGTAGTCATTTGCTAGAGAAGATTCTTGAGAGCCCCTTGGACAACATGGAGATCATACCAGTCAATTCTAAAGGAAACCAACCCTGAATTTTCACTGATAGGACTGATGATGAAGGTGCAGCTCCAGTACTTTGGCCAGCTGATGCAAAGAACTGACTCAGTGGGAAAAACCCTGATGCTGGGAAAAACTGAGGCTTAGAGGAGAATGGGGCAACAGAGGATGAGATGGTTGGATGGCATCACTGACTGAATGGACATGAGTTTGAGCAAATTCAAGGAGATAGTGAAAGATAGGGAAGCCTGGTGTGCTGTAGTTCATGGGGTTGCAAAGAGTCAGTCACAACTTAGCGAATGAACAACAATATTCAATAAAGGAGAAAAGAACAATACAATAGAAAAAGGTAATTTCTTCAATAAATGGTGACTCTCCAGGCAAGGTAAACAAAAGCAAAACTAAACAAATATTACATAAAATTTAAAAGATTCTGCACATAAAAGAAAATGATCTACAAAAGAGAAAGATAACCTACCAAATAGAAGATAATTTGTGAATGATGTATCTGATCAGGGGTTTGTTGCTCAGTCTTTCATGGCATCAGGGACTTTCCCAATGAGTCAGCTCTTGCTGTTCAAACGACTCAAGAGCGTTCTCCAGCACCACAGTTCGAAAGCATCAATTCTTTGGCACTCAGTCTTCTTTATGGTCCACAGTAGTACAAGACTACTGGAAAAACCATAACTTTGACTATGCAGACCTTTGTCAGCAAAGTGAAGTCTCTGCTTTTTAATGCTCTGTCTGGGTGTGTCAGCTTTTCTTCCAAGGAGCAAGCGTCTTTTAATGTCATGGTTGCAGTCACCATCCACAGGGATTTTTGAGCCCAAGAAAATACAATCTGTCACTGTTTCCATTTTCCCTATTTATTTGTCATGAAGTTATGGGACTGGCTGCCATGATCTTAATTTTTTGAATGCTGAGTTTTAAGCCAACTTTTTCACTCTCCTCTTTCATTTTCATCAAGGGCTCTTTAGTTCCTCTTCACTTTTTGCCACTAGAGTAGTATCACCTGCATATCTGAGGTGATATCTGATATTTCTCCCAGCAATTTCTTGATTCCAGCCTGTGATTCATCCAGCCTGGCATTTTGTATTAATGTACTATGCAGAGAAGTGAAATAAGCAGGGTGACAATATACAGCCTCGACATACTCCTTTCCCAATTTTGAACCAGTCCATTGTTCTATGTCCAGTCCTAACTGTTGCTTCTTGTCGTGAATACGCGTTTCTCAGGAGACAGCTAGGTGGTCTGATATTACCATCTCTTTAAGAGTTTTCCACAGTTTATTGTGATCCACACAGTCAAAGGCTTTAGCGTAGTCAATTAAGTAGAAGTAGATGTTTTTCTGGAATTCCCCTACTTCCTCTATGACCCAGTGAATATTGGCAATTTGATTTCTGGTTCCTCTGCCTTTTCTAAATCCAAGTTGTACACCTCAGAGTTGTGTAAGCCACTCTTCACTGCTGGAAGCCATATACTGAGATGATAAGGCCTCAGTGTGGGAGCAGGTAGATTCTTAGACACCACTCGACCATCTGTTTCCCTTAAGAGTCACCAGCTCCTTAATTGAGTTTGCATGAGTGCTGGGAGCCAACACGAGGAGTCCCGCCCGTGGCAAAGGTCATGAGGTTAAGGAGCCCGACAGGCAAAGGCGAATCGGGCCTTAAGGGAGCCTCACTGGATCTGCTTGTGCATCTGCCCCAAACCAGAGTCTGCTTGCTTTACTGTGTTATGCTTTCTACCTACTCTTCTGACATTAACAGGGGGCTGTCCCCCCACCACTTTTTTCTGGAAAAAGTTAATTTAGAGCTTTTAGACAATAAGTCTCCTGGGCATAATAAGAATGTTTCAATTGAAAAGTCCCTCTGACGGCTTTCTAGCCTGCCTGCCGGACTCTTAACAGCTGCGCATGTGATTGTTTGTGGCGTCCCGACTGCGAGAGGCACAGGAAGCTTAAAACATCCTAGGAATGTAGGGGCTTCTGAGGAGTCAAAACTGTTAGAATAGGATTGATTAAGGGTTTCATTTGTTGAGCCAATACTTGCTGCCATATTTTCATATCTTTTATTTGTTGATATAGTTGGTATATAGAAAAAACAGGTAGTAGCACTGGTATTAGCAACATTAGATCTTTGAGTTAAGTACTTTCTTTGTTATAACCCCCTGCACCTTTGTTCTACAGGAATGTAACTTTATTTAGTATTTTGAGGGTGATGCAGATTAAAGAAAAATCACTTCAGGAAAAATGAGTTTCTGGTTGATAGACATTTATCTAGGAAGAGCCATAAAAATGTTAACAGGCCCCCTGGCCAGAAGATAATGTAAACCACCTGAGACCTTTTGTATACGGGAAGGTATGCAAAAAGAAAGGCTGGTCTCAATAAGGGTCAGGACTGCTACCCCTGCATAACTCTGCATATTACATTATTTCTTTATGTACAACTTGGGGAATATAAGCTGCATTTGAAAATAAACTTGTGGGTCTGGCACCGATGCTTGGCTCCCCCATGTCATTCTTTTCTCCCTATTCTGGCTGAATTCCCATCTGGAGCATGGAGGCTCACCGTGTATACTTATTTGCTCTGGCTTCTAAGATCCACGTGAGGGGGAGCCCAAGGCAGGGCACCCTCCGCTATTCAAGTGGGCGCTGGTGGCCTAATGTAGAAGGTGCAAACTCCTTGTCTCAGAGTTTTATTGGTTTTCCACGTAAACCAAGTTATTCAGCATCTTTTCTCCACTAATTTTCCTACTACACTATTCTTTCCTAATCTCTCTTTATATTTCTAAATAAATAAGTCTCTCCTGGCTGACTCCATCCCTGCTTTGAATTCCCTGGATCCACCAGGACTGGACCCTGGCACATGAGTAAAGTTACATTTTTGGTGTGCTAGACTACTGAGATTTTTAATTTGTCACCTTAACCTAAGCAAGCCTAACCTATCTAGTCATACAGTGGCCAATACATTTCAGAATATTTCCAGGATGCCTTTAGGAGTGGGGGGAGCAAATCAGCACAGAACATTTAAAGTTGCTCTAGGAAAAAATGGAAATTTTTTCATGTTTGTATACCTCCTATTTGAGACTGTTCAGTTTCATGTGTATATTTTTAAGAAACTGGGAGGAAAACTATAAAAGTGAGCATTTGCACTTGTTATATAATGTTTAAAAAATATAATGGTGCTGAAGAAATAAGATGCATTCCAGAAGGAGATTCCCTTATTTTATGAACTGGGACTCATATGCCATAAAGTTTCTTTGTGAATAAGTCAGACGAGGTATTGCCGAATATCAGCCTTCTAATTAGTTATACAGGCTTCCCAGGTGGTGCTAGTGTAAAGAACCTACCTGCCAATGCAGATGATGTTAGACCTTGGGTTAGACCCTCAGTTTGGATGATCCCCTCTAGGAGGGCATAGCAACCCATTCTAGTATTCTTGTGTGGAGAATCCCATGGACAGAGGGTATAAAATGAACTATCTCTTTTACAAAATCTTATTTGAACTAGGTGATGTCCCAACGTTTTCCATGTTTAAATGATTAAGAAGGAACAGAAGAAAGGCTGATTTTCCCAGTTCCTCATTGATTTTCATTTTAGATAGTTATCTCTTGAGATTCACTAATTAGCTATTAAACTCAATATTCAATTAACCCCTATCATCATCACTAAATTTCAATTCATAGGTGTAATTCACTTCACTTAGTTATATATTCTTAAAGCTCTGTAAAATATGTATTTTTTAACTGTAAAATCATGTTTATTTTTGTTTTAGAGCTATTTTCTTGCTTATCTTCAAATGGCAGCATCTTTTAAACTAGTAAACTTTTCTAGCCCCTAGCTAATGTGCTCAGGAGTTAAGGATCTAAATAGATATTGAAATGTACCAAGATGGTTGCTCTTCAATCATTTTATAGTGGAATCATTGATCACTGTTTATTGATGATAATAATGATGATGATAATTTTTGGATTTCATTTCTGTATACCCACAAACTTCTTAAGAATCTCTTGGTACTGAGATGCTCAGGAAGAGAATAAATTGGCTATATTTAAATATTTGGGCAGCTACCCATGCAACTGTTCAAAGCAGTTCTGTTTTTTAAAGTTGTACCTCTGAATTAAAAAAGGAAAAAGATTCAGTAAAGTCCTGGCTTTTCTTGAATACACTTTTCCAACACATTGTAGTCTCAGAAGACTTAGATCTGAGAAGGCCTCAGGAAAAAATATGTTATGGTCTTAAAAAAAAAAAGGATAGGAACAGACAATTTATAGAAGAAATAGACAAAGTGGAAATGTTTGGCCTCACTTGTGGTATTGAATAAATGTAAACATTTTAAAGAAAGTAGTAGTAATATCTTTCACTCAATCACTTCTCAGCCTTTTGACTAAGATCAAGTGTAATATCTTTCAGTTATTTACTTGGTAAAGACTTTCTTAAATGACCATACTTAATGCAGACAAAACAGATACTCTCTAGCTTGGTTGGTAGGATTCTAAATTATCCCCCAAATAATTTGCAATGCTTATATATAGTGTTGGGCCTCCTAGGTGGCACTAGTGGTAAAGAATCCACCTGCCAATTCAGGAGACACAAGAGAAGTGGGTTCAATCCTTTGGCTGGGAAGATCCCCTGGAGAAGGAAATGGCAACCTACTCCAGTGTTCTTGCCTGGAAAATTCCATGGAAAGAGGAGCCTGGTGGGTTACAGTCTATAGGGGTGCAAAGAGTTGGACACAACTGAGCGACTGAGCACACCAAGCACACACACCATATACGGAGCACACACACTATATGTTCAGATATAGTATTCAGTTCAGTTCACTTCAGTCACTCAGTCATGTCTGACTCTGTGACCCCATGAATCGCAGCACACCAGGCCTCCCTGTCCATCACCAACTTCTGGAGTTCATTCAAACTCACGTCCATTGAGTTGGTGATGCCATCCAGCCATCTCATCCTCTGTCGTCCCCTTCTCCTCCTGCCCCCAATCCCTTCCAGCGTCAGAGTCTTTTCCAATGAGTCAACTCTTCACATGAGGTGGCCAAAGTACTGGAGTTTCAGCTTTAGCATCATTCCTTCCAAAGAACACCCAGGGCTGATCTCCTTCAGAATGGACTGGTTGGATCTCCTTGTACAGTGCAGTGGTTGTTCAAGAGGTTTTGCAAAGGAGTTAAGGCCTTGAAGATGAGCATAGTGGCCAGCCATCAGAAGTGGACAACGAGCAATCGAGAGTCATTATTGAAGCTTACCCTCTTACATCTACATAAAAAGCTGCCAAAGAACTCAACATCAACAATTCTACAGTCATTCAACTGTAGGTTGAAATTGGAAAGGTGAAAAACCTCAATAAGTAGGTGCCTCATGAGCTGAGTGAAAAATTTTTTTTAAAGGTCATTTTGAAGTGTTGTCTTCTTTTCTTTTACACAACAACAACAAACCATTTCTTGATCAGGGTGTGACGTGCGATGAGAAGTTGATTTTGTATGAAAACTGGCACTGACTAGCTCAGTGGCTAGACCGAGAAGAGCTCTAAAGTACTTTCCAAAGCCAAACGTGTACCCGAGAAAGGTCATGGTCACTGTTTGGTGGTCTGCTGCTGGTCTGATTCATTACAGCTTTCTGAATCCTGGCAAAACTTTTACATCTGAGAAGTATGCTCAGCAAATCAATGAGATGCACAGAAAACAGCAAAGTCTGTAGCCAGCCCTGGTCAACAGAAAGAGCCCAGTTCTTTTCCATGACAATGCCTGACTGCACATCACACAANAAGCTCTAAAGTACTTTCCAAAGCCAAACGTGTACCCGAGAAAGGTCATGGTCACTGTTTGGTGGTCTGCTGCTGGTCTGATTCATTACAGCTTTCTGAATCCTGGCAAAACTTTTACATCTGAGAAGTATGCTCAGCAAATCAATGAGATGCACAGAAAACAGCAAAGTCTGTAGCCAGCCTTGGTCAACAGAAAGAGCCCAGTTCTTTTCCATGACAATGCCTGACTGCACATCACACAACCAGCGCTTCAAACGTTGAACGAATTGGGCTACAGAGTTTTGCCTCACCTGCCATGTTCATCTGAACTCTCACCAACCACCACTTCTTCAATTAACTTGACAACTTTCTGCAGGGAAAGCACTCCCACAACCAGCAGGATGCAGAAAATGCTTTCCAAGAGTTTGTCGAATCATGAAGCGTGGATTTTTATGCCACAGGAATAAACAAACTTATTTCTCATTGGCAAAAATGTGATTGTAATGATTCCTGTTTTGATTAATGAAGATGTGTTTTAGCCTAGTTATAATGATTTAAAACTCATGGTCCGAAACCACAGTTATGTTTGCACCAAACTAATAGTTTCTTCAAAATATAAATAGTTGTGAGTACATAATAAACTATTACCTACTTACATAATAAACTATTCATTTTGATGAACAGTAAATTCTGAAAAGTAAAAAACTGAGATCAATATAAAGGCTAATAATAGCCTGGTTCTATGCAATTAAAGCAATATAGATTCCTTGAAAAACTCGAGCTTTTGGTGTCTCTAATCTGGGCAAGTAAAACCTTGAGCCAAACACTTTGTCTCTCCGAATATTACTGTCTCATCTGAAAAATGGAAACAGTAATACCTAAGAATCATAGATATTACATAACAAAGGGCTTCATCTTAAAAAACTCTCTCCACTTTTGATTTTCTCTAAGCAGGCAAGTTTTTATGTTCTAGAATTATACCATCTAATACAATAGTTACTAGTCATATATAACTATTTAGATTAAATTTATTAAAAGTAAATAAAATTTGGAATTAATTCCTTAGTCATACTGGCCAGTTTCAAATGCTCAGCAGCCTTATGTTGTTGATGGCTATTGAATCAGACAACATTAATATATTGATAGAACATCTCATTAACTCAGAATGTTCTTTAAGACCATGCTATTATTCTAGAGACTTATTTTGTTTAAAATGGAAAAACTCACTGAAAATACTAAGAAAAAGTTAGTAGCACATGACAAGGATGCTCCTAATGTAAATAAAAGCAGGAACTCAACACACATTGTAATGCATGTGTATTTAGAAACTGTACTTAGTTTTCTAGAATTATTCCTGAAATGTATCTGGGAAAAAAAGTAGGTTTGATTATAGAGCAAAAAAAATGACAGTATTATAAGCACTAAGATGTACTTATTAAAGGTGTTTATGAATCTTTCATTGCTTGCCAGTAGAGTTGCTTCATTTGTCTTAAGTTATATTTGATATAGTCATCTCTTGGTTTTTCCATTTTTCAGTCCATTCCTTAAGAAGTTATTATTCAATTGCTTATGATTAACTTAGCTTAAAATATGTTTCTAAGGTCTTATTGGACATAATGCCCTGTTTGAATTATCCTATGAATTTGGTCCCCCAATGAACATAGAATTTTCATGTCATTTCAGTGAATAGAATAAATGGGGAAGTTTTTTTCAATGATAAGGATATTTAAATGTGTACCATTTAAAAGGCCTTTTCCATGTGATTGACCCAGACCATATGGGAGTTATTCTTTTGTGTAGTATCTTCCCCAACAAATATCTAAAGTGGTTTTAGACATAAGAGAATACCACAACAAGTCAGTCTTTGAATATTTCACTTTACTTCTCTTGTGGGCCTATCAGATTAAAACTTTACATTTATATTTTATTATAAACTTTGTAATAAATTATTTATAAAATTTACTTTAAATTTTTTAAAATATATGAAAATAACCATAAGAATCTCAACACCAAAAGTTTCAGAGCAGAGATTCATCTCTGGAGAATCCCCAGATTGTCCTCTCATTCCTGATTGGTTTCAAGTGTGTGAGATGGGGCAAGGTGTGGGTGTTAAAGGAGCACTTCTTTCTTCTTTTTCGTTTGCTAATATCATTATTACTTTCATTATTTATTTCTTCAATTCACTCAACTCTGTAGGCAGAACACAACTCATGTAAACATGTTGTTGTTGTTCAGTTGCTAAATCATGTCTGACTCTTTGCAACCCCATGGACTGCATCATGCCAGTCCTTCATTATAACCTGGAGTTTGCTCAAACTCATGTCCATTGAGTCAGTGATGCTATCTAACCATCTCATCCTCTGCTGCCCTCTTCTCCTCTTGATCTCAATCTTTCCCAGCATCAGGGTCTTTTCCAATGAATCAGCTCTTCGCATCAGCTGGCCAAAGTATTGGAGCTTCAGCTTCAGCGTCAGTCCTTCCAGTGAATATTCAGGGTTGATTTCCTTTAGGATTGACTGGTACGTGTACTTACATGTAAAATAAGATTTGGCTCTTTTGACACCGAGGCAGACCAGAGCATTTCTTAACCTACCATTTTACACAGTCAACCCAGTCTTGAGACGGCCATTTGGTTTCTTTGCTCTTGGACTTCTGTCCCACTGCCTTCCCTTCCCATTACTCACCCTCTGCTTGCCTCCTTTTCCATATCTAGATCCACTTCCAGGCTTTCTGTGTAGGCAGAGATCACCACATTCGGTTTTATAGACTCACTTACCTGGATTTGAATGGCTCAGGCTTTTTCTAGTCTGAGAACCTGGAGAAAGAAATTCTTGGAGGCTCACCTACTCACTTGTAATGGGGGCATATTGAAAGCAACTCTTCTGTGGATTGTTTTAAGGACTAAATGAGAAATAAAGTGCTCATCATGGTTCCTGGCATCTATAAGTATTCAGTCTTAGCTGTCAAACCTTTCTTTACCGTCACCTCCACTTCCACCACTACCATCTTGCTACTAATTTGGCTTCCCTTTGATTCTGATTCTAGGAGTCAGGTGTGCTGACAGTGTATAAAATATTATGCATGCTAGAAAGGCTTCCCCCTGGTACTCTTATCAGTCCTTTGAGGTTGAGCTGTTGCATGCATTAGCAAGACTGAGTTCCTGAAAACGCATACTTAGGATCAGCCTCTAAAATAGAATGACCAAATAAGAAACTCACCATACTATCAAGCAGAGTGATCAGCCTTCCTACATAAATCCACTCTCAAGTTGTCTTAGCTGCAGCTGACACAATGGCTAGACAGTTTTGTGATTTGTTTATATCCATCCTCTTATACTCTGACTGATGTTTACTCTAAGGATGCATCCATGTTTAACATCTATCCTTTTACTTTCCAAATAGTTTGTATCACTTCACAGCAGAAATGACCCTGTAAAAGTTAAATCTCAAAAAGAGCAAAGCAGGACTTCCCTGGTGGTACAGTGGATAGGAATCTCCCTGTCAATGCAGGGACATGAATTCCATCCGTGGTCTGGGAAGATTCCACAGCTAAGCGACTGAGCCTGTGTGCCGCAACTCCTGAGCCCGGGAGCCACAGTCGTTAAAGCCCGTGTGCCTGGAGCCCAGCACTCCACAGCAGGAGCGACCACTGCGGGGGAAGGCCCGCGCTCAATGACCGGAGAGAGGGAGGCCCCTCACCACGACCACAGACGGCCCCCCACCACGACCGGAAAAAGCGGGGCAAGGCAGCAAAGATCCAGCGCGACCAAAACAAATACACATAAGACTATTAAGAAGAGTGAAGCAAAACAAAAATTCTATCTGTTGAGGTTAAAAAAAGCACCTGGAACTATTACCCACATTTAATGCCCCAGACAAAACGGGGACCAAAATTTCCCCTCTTGTGTCCTTGCCTTATCTCCACCAGGATCTTTCTGGCTCTCTTACATCTCTATTTGGTGATTGTGCTTTCTCTACTTTTTCCCCTACTCCATCAAAGACTGCTTTAAGGGGGCAAACATCCAATAACTTCATTCACATTAAGACCTAAGTTAGTAATACCTGCAAGTCTTAATAGGGGGATTTATATTTTAATGTGGACCAAAAGATCATATCTATCAAAGAGTGATTCTGGGGATCACAAAGTGAAGAAGGTCACGCACGGAAGCTGTAGTTACTTCTCTGGCCCATGAGCCATGGGGCCCAGTGGGGTCTGTGAGGAAGAGGCAGGAGTTGAGGCCAAGCCAGCACACTGTGGGCACCCCTACATGAGCCAGGGCTAAACGGGCAGGCTCAATGACAGGGGCTGTCTGTCACTCAGCTTCCAGGGGTCAGTGTAGGAGAGGTCCAGGAGGACACAGCCAGGTGACTCTGGGAATCTAGGAATAAGCAATATGCAGACTGGCAGACCAGGAGCCAGCAGTGTCAGAAAGCATGGACTCCATTAGAGGCCTGGAGTTTAAGGCAGGCTCAGTTTTTCAGACCCAGCTGAGAGATTCTGAGGTTGAGCTCAAGAGGCACAAGGGCCCCAGGCAGAGAACTAGGGTCAGGGACGACCGCGCTCCTTGTCGCGCCTGAGACCCTGGCTCTGGTGCTCACTCCAAAGCAGCCTGTATAGCCCGTGGAATTCTCTAGGCCAGAATTCTGGAGCTTTTCCCTGCTCCTTTCCCCCCTCCTTTGCCCATAGCGATCTTCCCAACCCAGGGACTCAACCCAGGTCTCCCACACTGCAGGTGGATTCTTTACCAGCTGAGCCACAAGGAAAGCCCAAGAATACTGGAGTGGGTAACCTATCCCTTCTCCAGGGCATCTTCCCGACCCAGGGTCTACTGCATTGCAGGGGGATTCTTTACCAATTGAGCTATGAGGGAAGCCCCCAAAGCAACTAGATCCAGTCAAAAAGGTTTGGAACCAGTGGGTCGTGGTTCTGAACTGGACTGACACTTACTTGCCTCTTTCACCACACTCCAGATGCTGCATGTGCTCCAAAACTGAGCCCCACTTACTCTTCACCTCTGGGATTTTCCAGTGTGTGGTTTTGATGCCTCTCGGATGATCTTTCTTTGCTCAGGCTCCCGTTCCCATGTTTCAGCAGCTAATTTCCCTATATTCTCCATAACTGGTACTAGTGCCAGCTTTTCAGACTCACTTGCTTGCAGTGATTTCTGTTGCACACAGGGTAACCAAGAGATGCCTCGGACAGTGTTTAAACCATTTCCCTGCTCCCAGGCCAAACTTAGCCTACTTCATCTCAATTACTGTCAATGGAAGCCCCAAAAAAACTTGCTGTAGGAAGAACTTGCACCATGCATGGTATTTCCAAGATGTGATAAGGAAGTCTGTCTGGTAGCTGGAGTCTGATAACTCGGAGAAGATAAGGTGCAGAGCCCCAAATCCACTGTCCTCATCAACGCTTCTGCTATGTCAGGGCCTACTCCAGATGCCATAGACCTCCTTGAACCATTCAGCAAATTTGGGGAAGNCTGGTAGCTGGAGTCTGATAACTCGGAGAAGATAAGGTGCAGAGCCCCAAATCCACTGTCCTCATCAACGCTTCTGCTATGTCAGGGCCTACTCCAGATGCCATAGACCTCCTTGAACCATTCAGCAAATTTGGGGAAGATTTTGAGATTCTACTTGTTTGGGGGATTGGGACCATATTAGTCAGTTTTTAAGAATGTTGCAGTAATGCTGCATAACAAACCATCCCCAAATCTCACTGACTTAGAGGTACAAACATTTTGTGCCCAGATGCATTTTTAGGAGCTTGCTGGACTAGGTCTGCTTCAGACTGCAGTATAGGACTAAATCTGTTCCACATTTCTCCTTTCAGGACCCAGGCTGAAGGAATGCAGATTACTTAGGCCATGTGCCTTTCATGGCAGATGGCAAGAGTACAAGAGAGCAAATCACACTATAAGAGTACATGCAAAGCTTCTCATATACCTGGCATAGATTATATCTGCTCACATTTCAGTGGCATCATAGCCAAAGGACTTTGGTATCATATTAGAAAAGATTTTCAAAGACAAATGTCAAGGAGCTTCTTTTATGAGGTTTATGGTTTCAGGTAATATGCTTAAGTCTTTAACCTGTTTCAAATTAATTTTTGTAAGTGGTATTAGATAGAGGTCTGGTTTCATTCTGCTGCATGTGGTTATCCAATTTTCATAATTTATTGGATAGATTATACTTTGCCAGTTGCATTTTTTGACTCCCTCGTCAAACATTACTTGCTCATATATGTGAGGGATTATTTCTTAGCTCTCATTTGTGTTCCACAAGCCTCTATGTCTATTTTTATGCTAGTACCATACTGTTTAATTACTGTACCTTGGTAGTATAGTTTGAAATCAGAAGAGGTGATGCTTCCAGGTTTGTTCCTGCTCACTATTGTTTTGGTTAGTAGGGGTCTTTGGGGATTTCACACAAGATTTAGGGTTCTTCATTTTATTTCTGTGAAAAAGTCCATTGGAATTTTGATAGAGATTGCTTTGACTCTGTAGATAGTTTTTGGTTGTATGGACATTTTAACAATATTAATTCTTTTGATATATTTGTTTGTGCCTTCTTCAATTTCTTTCATAAAAGTCTTATAGCTTTCATAGTACAGATTATTCATTTCTTTGGTTAAATATATTCCTAAACATGTGTTATCATTTTTGCTACTGTTAATGGGATAATTTTCTTTATTTCTCTTTCAGTTATTTTGTCATTAGCATGTAGAAATGCAACTGATTTCTATATGTTGATTTTATATCCTGCAACTTGACTGAAATCATTGATCAGTTTCAACATTTTTTTGGTTGAGTCTTTAGAATTTTCTATATATAAGACCATATCATCTGCAAATAATAACTTTCCTTCCTCCTTTTTGATTTCAATGTCTTTTACTTCTTCATCTTGCCTGATTGCTCTAGCTGAGAGTGAGGAGCGTGGCCACCCTTGTCTTGTTACTGATTTTAGAAGAAAAGCTTTTAAATTTTCACTGTTAAGTATGATATGTGGGCTTTATTATGGTGAGGTATGTTTCTTCCCCTAACCCTAACCCTGGGTTTTTATCATAAATGAATATTGAATTTTGTGAAATGTTTTTTCTGCATCTATNAATTTTCACTGTTAAGTATGATATGTGGGCTTTATTATGGTGAGGTATGTTTCTTCCCCTAACCCTAACCCTGGGTTTTTATCATAAATGAATATTGAATTTTGTGAAATGTTTTTTCTGCATCTATTGAGATGATCATATGATTTTTAGCTTTGTAAACTTGAATGTTCAGGTGTCTCCTCAGATTAAGGAAGTTCTCAGCTATAATTTCTTTTAATAAAGTTTCATTTCCTCCATACCTCCTTCTGGAACTCCAGTGATTCTGATATTTGTTCATTTAATGATGTTCTATAGATCATGTAGGCTTTCTTCGCTCTTTTTAAATTCTTTTTTCTTTTTTCTCCTTTGACTAGGTTTTTCAAAGTTCCTGTCCTTTAGATCTTTCATTCTGTCTTCTGTTTAGTCTATTCTACTGTTGATGCTCTTTATTACATTTTTTATTAATTCACTTTTTTATTACATTTTTTTATTAATTCACTTTTTAAATTAATTCAGCTCCAGAATTTGTTTGGTTCTTTTTCACACTTTTCATGTCTTTCTGAAACTTCTCATTTTGTTTGTGTTCTGTTTGTCTGATTTCATTGTGTGTGTGTGTGTGTGTGTGTGTGTGTGTGTGTTGTGTAGAGATTCCTTAAACCAGTGATTTTGAATTCTTGAAGCCCATATTAGGTAAGTTGCAGATTTTATGTTTTTTGGATTGATTTCTGGAAGATTATTATGAGCCTCTGATGGTATCATATTTCCTTGATTTTTTTATATCTTTTGAAGTTTAGCATTGCTATCTTCACATTTGAAATAATAGTCACTTCTTCCAATCTTTACTAACTGCCTTTGGGAAGAAATACCTATCATTAGCCCTGCTGAGGATTCTGAGGCTTTTCCTGACCCTCTCTGGTTATGCCTGGTCCATGTTTCTTGCTTCCTCTTGTGGCCAAATTTTTAAGCTTCCAAGCCTCCTTTAGAAAAGGCAGAGCAATGAGAGATCAAATTGCCAAAATCTGCTGGATCATTGAAAAAGCAAGAGAGTTCCAGAAAAACCTTTCTTTCTGCTTCATTGACTATGTCAAAGCCTTTGACTGTGTGGATCACAATAAACTGTGGAAAATTCTGAAGGAAATGGGAATACCAGACCACCTGACCTGCCTCTTGAGAAACCTATATGCAGGTCAGGAAGCAACAGTTAGAACTGGACATGGAACAACAGACTGGTTCCAAATAGGAAAAGGAGTGCATCAAGGCTGTATATTGTCACCCTGCTTATTTAACTTCTATGCAGAGTACATCATGAGAAACACTGGACTGAAGGAAACACAAGCTGGAATCAAGATGCCGGGACAAATATCAACAACCTCAGATATGCTGATGACACCACCCTTATGGCAGAATGTGAAGAGGAATTAAAAAGCCTCTTGATGAAAGTGAGAGAGGAGAGTGAAAAAGTTGGCTTAAAGCTCAACATTCAGAAAACAAAGATCATGGCATCACTTCATGGGAAATAGATGGGGAAACAGTGGAAACAGTGTCAGATTTTATTTTGGAGGGCTCCAAAATCACTGCAGATGGTGACTGCAGCCATGAAATTAAAAGACACTTACTCCTTGGAAGGAAAGTTATGACCAACCTAGATAGCATATTCAAAAGCAGAGACATTACTTTGCCAACAAAGGTGTGTCTAGTCAAGGCTATGTTTTTTCCTGTGGTCATGTATGGATGTGAGAGTTGGACTATAAGGAAAGCTGAGTGCCGAAGACTTGATACTTTCTAACTGTGGTATTGGAGAAGACTCTTGAGAGTCTCTTGAACAGCTAGGAGATCCAACCAGTCCATCCTAAAGGAGATCTGGATGTTCATTGGAAGGACTGATGTTGAAGCTGAAACCCCAATCCTTTGGCCACCTGATGCGAAGAGCTGACTCATTTGAAAAGACCCTGATGCTGGGAAAGATTGAGGGAAGGAGAAGGGGATGACAGAGGATGAGATTGTTGGATGGCATCACCAACTCGATGGACATGGGTTTGAGTAAACTCCAGGAGTTGGTGATAGACAGGGAGGCCTGGCATGGTGCAGTTCATGGGGTCCCAAAGAGTCGGACACGACTGAGCGACTGAACTGAACTGAACTGAATTGATAGCCTCCTTTTAATCATGCAGCACAACATGCCAGGTGCTAACAGTGTCCCTTTTGCTTTCTCAGTGGTGGCACTAAAACTCAATTTTGTGGTCTCTCCCAGGTCCACATATTTGGGCTGGCTTTCTGCACATACCCGCTGGCCATGTGCCAAAGCTTACTCTCATCACCACCACTATGAGCTCACAGAGGGAGCTGGCCAGGGGGGGAGACATGTGTGTGTGAGGCACCAGGAGCCCTCGGGTTGCCCATGTGCCAGGTGAGGGAGTCTGCAGGTGAGGTGAGGCCTTTCCAGGAAGCTCAGTGGTGAAGAATCCGCCTGCCGATGGAGGAGATGGAGGAGAGGCACATTGGATTCCTGGGTCTGTAAGATACCCTAGAGTTGGAAATGGCAACCCACTCTAGTACTCTGCCTGGAGAATCCCCTAGACTGAGAAGCCTGATGGGCTACAGTCCATGGGGTTGCAAAGAGTCTGACATGACTGAAGAACCTGAGAATGCACACACAGGTGANACATATATGTATGTATAACTGATTCACTTTGCTGCACAGTATAAACTAATGCAATATTGTAAATGAAGTATACTCTAATTAAAAGAAAGAAAGAAATTCTTTGAGGGCAGATCTAGTGAAATTGGAACATGGACATGGAAATTGCTCCCAGAAAACAGAATCAGGGTCTGGCAAGCACTGCCCCCACTCCTAGGTACTCATTGCGTGCTCTCTGTGTGTATCTCCCAGTAACCCTTTCATGAAAGGGGAATTTATTTGGTCTCTGCTGGCTCGTTGGTTATTGTGTGCTGTGGGAGTTTGCAGATAGATTATCTGTTCTAGGTCATTGGATTATGATAGGTCTTCGGCTCTGGGTGGAGTGGTCTCTGCCATCACCTGTGATTCTGGGATAGAGCGGATGGAGTGAGCATGCAGCTTTGAGTTGTCTCCCTTGGGAAGGGAATATGTTCTTGTGTGGGAAGAAAATTAAAGTAAATATTTAACATCAAAAGAAAGATGATGTGTTCACCAATCTGCTTCCTCTTTTCTGTCTGGGCTCTCAGATGGCCTACATCTCCCAGTCTTTTTTGAAGTGAGGTGTGGCTCTGTGACTGACTACCGTAGTTCAGACCTTTGTAACAAAGAACCATGACTGTACAGCTTATAAAAAAACAGAAAATTATTTCTCACAGTTCTGGAGGTTGGAAGTCTGAGATCGGGGTGCCAGCGTGGCCACATTCTGATGAGAATGTTCTTTGGGCTGGCAAACTCCTGACTTCCTGTTCTGTCGTCAGAAGCTGGGAAGAGAGCGAGCAAGTTCTCTCGTCTCTTCTTACAAGGGCGCTGATCCCACTTGTCAGGGCTCTACCTTCAACAACCCAACCACCTCTCAAAGACCCCACTTCCCAATACTGTCACACTGGGAATTAGATTCAGTATATGAATTTGGGGAAGACACAAACATTCAACAGACAATGGAACGTTCTCAAAAGTTTCAAGCCTGAAGCGTAAAGATTTCCCCTGTGGATTTTTCTTTGTTAATATGTTGGACGGCTCTCAAAGCCACCTCTTGCAAATGGCAGAGCTGCCATCAGCATGAGCCCCTCAGAGAGTGAGCGAAGCACTCAGTAGCTATTGACCAGAACACCCGCACTAGATGTTGTGAGAGAGAAATAAATATTTATCATCTTAAGCCATTGTAATATTAGGTTTATTTGTTACAGCAACTAGCATTCCTATGGTTTATATCCTTATTATCCTCCTTCAAAATTGTAAACTTTTCCTGATGGAAGAGCTATCCGTCTCTGCCTGGAGTGAACCTTTATCATCTAAACTCACTAAATAAACCAGTTACCTCAAGGTCAAGTTCAAATGCCACCTCTTTTTGAATGTTTTGAATGAGAGAGCATAGACCTTGGCTTTTTCCTGTGGCTGCTGTAACAAATTACACAAGTGTGGTAGCCCACAGTGTATCCATGCCCCCGCCCTGGCAAGTTTGGGAGGACAGAATTATTTAATCAGTACTGCTGGACCGGAATTAGAGTCCAGTAGCAGGGTTGCCCTCCCACTGGAGGCTCTTAGGGAGAATCCATCCCTTGCCTCTCCACCACCTGGTAGCTGCTGGCATCCCTTGATTTGTGGCTACATCACTCCAATCTTCAAGGACAGCATATTCAAATCTCCCTCTGCTCTTTCCTCATTTTACCTTCTCTAGATGTGAATAATCTCCTGCTGCCTCTTATAAATGAAGATTCTTGAGAATGTAAGATNTAGCTGCTGGCATCCCTTGATTTGTGGCTACATCACTCCAATCTTCAAGGACAGCATATTCAAATCTCCCTCTGCTCTTTCCTCATTTTACCTTCTCTAGATGTGGATAATCTCCTGCTGCCTCTTATAAATGAAGATTCTTGAGAATGTAAGATCTACCTCAAAGTAATCTTCCAATCTCAAATTGCTTAACTTTATTACAACTACAAATACTTTTTTTTTTTGCCTATTGTAGACATTTCTCATAGACTACAAATTGGAAGCTAACTTCGTTTAATTGAGAATGTCACTGTATAATCACTTTGTATTGAACTCTATTGCATGTTTCTATTGTATATAATGCTGATACCATTCAATCATTTATTCATTCAACAATTATTTATTAAACATGTTGTCTATGACAAGACTATGCTGCTATATCATGAGACTATAAGGGTAAAGAGTAGGCAATCACACCATTTTAAAAGAGTTATCAAATTGTAGGTGATATGCACATCTATGATAGACTAAGGAAACATGATGTGGTACCCATCAGGGTGAGTGAAAGACACAGTATGTAACAGGACACAAGGAAGAGATTCCTAACACAGACAATATGCAGCTGAGACTGTAAAGAGCTGCTCTGCTCTGGAAAATGAGAGGGAGAAGTGTTTGGATAGGGCGGACAGAAGAGGCCAAGACACAGTGGTTTCCAAGAGCATGGTTTGCTCAAGAACTTCAAGTAGCCCCTGATCCAACCAAAGCATAGAGAGAAGGGGCAGGAGAATCACAAGAAATGAGACTGGATAGACAAACAGATAAATCCAGACAGAGTATTGAAAAGCAGAGACATTGCTTTGCAGACAAACGTCTGCATAGGTCTCCATAGCTTTAGTTTTCCCAGTAGTCACGTATGGATGTGAGAGTTGGACCATAAAGAAAGTTGAACACCAAAGAATTGAGGTTTTTGAATTGTTATGCGGAAAAAGACTGTTGAGAGAGTCCTTTTACTGCAAGGAGATCAAACTAATCAGTCCTAAAGGAAATAAACACTGAATATTCATTGGAAGGACTGATGCTGAAGCTGAAATTCCAATAGTTTGGCCACTTGATGCAAAGGGAAAAGACTCTGATGCCGGGAAAGATTAAGACAAAAGGAGGAGGGCATGGCAGAGGATAAGGTAATTCAGTTCAGTTCAGTCGCTCAGTAGTGTCTGACCCTTTGTGGCACTGTGGACTGCAGCATGCCAGGCTTACCTGTGCATCACCAACTCCCAGAGCTTACTCAGTCTCATGTCCATCGAGCCAGTGATTCCATCCAACCATCTCATCCTCTGTTGTCCCCTTCTCCTCCCACCTTCAATCTTTCCCAGTATCAGGGTCTTTTCCAATGAGTCAGTTCTTTGCATCAGGTGGCCAAAGTATTGGAGTTTCAATACTTTAGTTTTTGAATGTTGAGTTTCAAGCCAGTTTTTTCACTCTCCTCTTTCACCTTCATCAAGAGGCTCTTTAGTTCCTCTTCACTTTCTGCCATAAGAGTGGTGTCTTCTACATATCTAAGGTTATTGATAATTCTCCTGGCAAACTTGATTCTAGCTTGTGCTTTATCCAGCCTAGCATTTCACATGATATACTCTGCTTATAAATTAAATAAGCAGGATGACAGCCTATACAGCCTTGACATACTCCTTTCCCAATTTGGAACCAGTCTGTTGTTCCATGTTTGGTTCCAACTGTTGCTTCTTGACCTGCATACAGATTTCTCAGGAGGCAGGTCAGGTGGTCTTGTATTCTCATCTCTTTAAGAATTTCCCACAGTTTGTTGTGATCCACACAGTCAAAGGTTTTGGTGTAGTCAACAGAGCAGAAGTAGATTTTTTTTGGAACTCTCTTGCTTTTTCCATGACACAGCATATATTGGCAGTTTGTTCTCTGGTTCTTCTGTCTTTTTTAAATCCAGCTTGAACATCTGGAAGTTCACAGTTCACTTACTGTTGAAGCCTTGGTTTGGAGAATTTTGAGCATTGTTTAACTAGCATGTGAGATGAGTGCAATTGTGCTGTAGTTTGAAGAATCAGATGGTTAGATAGCATTATTGACTCAATGGACATGAATTTTANTTGTGATCCACACAGTCAAAGGTTTTGGTGTAGTCAACAGAGCAGAAGTAGATTTTTTTTGGAACTCTCTGGCTTTTTCCATGACACAGCATATATTGGCAGTTTGTTCTCTGGTTCTTCTGTCTTTTTTAAATCAAGCTTGAATATCTGGAAGTTCACAGTTCACTTACTGTTGAAGCCTTGGTTTGGAGAATTTTGAGCATTGTTTTACTAGCATGTGAGATGAGTGCAATTGTGCTGTAGTTTGAAGAATTAGATGGTTAGATAGCATTATTGACTCAATGGACATGAATTTTAGCAAACTCCAGGAGATAGTGAAGGACAGAGGAGCCTGGCATGCTGTAGTCCATGAAGTCACATAGAATCAGACACAACTTAGTGACTGAACAGCAAAAGGCAAGCAGAGACTGGATCATGAATGGAGGCCTTTGTAAACTGTGATAAAGGTTTTGACTTTATTTCATAAGTAGAGGGAGGCATACATGAGGAAACTAAAAGGAAATAATACAAATGAACTTATTCACAAAACAGAAACTGGCTCATAGACTTAGAGAACAAACTTATGGCTACTAGAGGGGATGTGTGGCAGGGAAGGGATAATGAGGGAGTCTGGGATTGTCCGACCACTCTATTCCAAATGGATGACCAACAAGGACCTTCTCTATAGCACAAGGAATCTTTGTAATGGTCATGTGGCAGCCGGGATGGGAGAGGAGTTTGGAGGAGAATGGATTACATGTATGTGTATTATCGGGTTCCTCTGCTGTACACTTGAAACTATTACAATATTATTATAGGTAATATTCCAATATAAAATAAAGAGCTTAAATAAAAATAGATTTCACAAGACAAATAAAAAACTTTTAAATATGATAATTAAAGCGAAAGGAAGAGGCATCCAAGTGATTTTAAATTGAGGATTATGTGATCATATTGACACTGTGGAGACATCACTGTGGTGTGATTTAAAGGATGGATTGTTGTTTTTGTTGTTTTCTAAGTCATGTCTGACTCTTCTGTGACCCTATGGATCATAGCCCACCAGGCTCCTCTGTCCATGGAATTTCCCAGGCAAGAACACTGGAGTGGGTTGCCATTTCCTTCTCCAGAGGATCTTCCTGACTCAGGGATTAAATCCATATCTCCTGCAATAACAGTAAGATTCTTCACCTCTTACAAAACAGAAATATACTAACTGACATAGAAAACAAATTTATGATTACTAAGGNCTTTAGGACTAACTGATTGGATCTCCTTGCTGTCCAAAGGAATCTCAAGAGTCCTCTTCAGGACCACAACTCAAAGGGAACAATTCTTCTGCACTCAGCTTTTTTTTTTATTGTCCAACTCTCACATCCATACATGACTGCTGGAAAAATCATAGCTTTGATTATACGGACCTGTGTAGGCAAAGTAATGTCTCTGCTTTTTAATACGCTGTCTAGATTAGTCATTGCTTTTCTTCCAAGGAGCAAGTGTCTTTTAATTTCATGGCTGCAGTCACCATCTGCAGCCATCTTAGAGCCCAAGAAAATAAAGTCAGCCACTGTTTGCATTGTTTCCCCATCTGTTAGTTGTGAAGTGATGGGACCGGATGCCATGATTTTCATTTTTGGAATGTTGAGTTTTAAGCCAACCTTTTCACTCTCCTCTTTCACCTCATCCAGAGGCTCTTTAGTTCCTTTTCGCTTCTGGCATAAGGGTGGTGCAATCATCATATCTGCAGTTACTGATATCTCTCCTGGCAGACCTGATTCCAGCTTGTGAGTCATCCAGCCCTGCATTTCTTATGATGTACTCTGCAATAAATTGAATAAGCAGAGTGCCAATATATAGTCTTGACATACTCCTTTCCCAATTTTGAACCAGTCTGTTGTTCTAACTCCGGTTCTAACTGTTCCTTCTTGACCGGCATACAAGTTTCTCAGAAGATAGGTTATGTGTTCTGGTATTCCCACTTCTTTAAGAATTTTTCAGTTTGTTGTGATCCACACAATCAAAGGCTTTAAGCATAGTCAATGTAGCAAGTAGATGTTTTTCTGGAATTCTCCAGTTTTATCTATGATCCAATGGAGGTTGGCAATTTGATCTCTGGTTCCTCTGCTTTTTCTAAAACCAGTTTGTACATCTGGAAGTTCTCAGTTCACATATTGTTGAAGCCTAGCTTGAAGGATTGTAAGCATTACTTTGCAAACGTGAAATAAGTGCAATTTTGCGGTAGGTAGTTTGAGCATTCTTTGACATTCCCCCTTTTGGGGGTTGGAATGAAAATGGACCTTTTCCAGTCCCGTGGCCACTGTTGAGTTTTTCAGATTTGCTGATATATTTAGTACAGACTTTCACAACATCATCTTTTAGGATTTGAATTAGCTCAGCTGGAATTCTATCACCTCCACTAGCTTTGTTCCTAGTGATGTTTCCTAGGGCCCACTTGACTTGACACTCCAGGATGTCTGGCTCTAGGTGAGTGATCACACCATTGTTATCTGGGTCATTAAGATCTTTTNGGATTTGAATTAGCTCAGCTGGAATTCTATCACCTCCACTAGCTTTGTTCCTAGTGATGTTTCCTAGGGCCCACTTGACTTGACACTCCAGGATGTCTGGCTCTAGGTGAGTGATCACACCATTGTTATCTGGGTCATTAAGATCTTTTTTGTAACCATCACGTTTATCTGGGTCATTAAGATGTTTTTTGTATAGTTTTTCTATGTATTCTTGCCACCTCTTCTTAATATCTTCTGCTTCTGTTAGGTCCATACAATTTCTGTCCTTTATTGTGCCCATCTTTGCATGAAATGTTTCTTTGGTAACTCTTATTTTCTTGAAGAAATCTCTAGTCTTTGCATTCTATTGTTTTTGATCTAAAACAAAACATGAAACAGAAGCAATCGTCTAAAAAATTCAGTAAAGATTTTTTAAATGGTCCACGTTTTAAAAAAATCTGAAAAAACAAAATGCAGAGTTTCTGCCCATGCTTAAGACTTGGGTATATGGAAGATAGGGTCCAGCTTTCTGCATTTCAGCAGGCCCTCTGGGTAATTCTAATGCGTGCTCAATTTTTACTTCTGCTGTCCTGGAGGAAGCAAAGAGCAAAACAGATGACAACAGAAAATACAAAGGAAAATAAACAAAGAAACATAGGTGCTGAACAGGCAGAGAGAGGTCTAGGATCACTCAGGCTTGAATTAAAGGTGTAAAGAGGAGTATGGCAATGAAAAAAATCTTTCAGTAGTCAATCTAAGAAAGAAATGGAAATTTGTATTTGAGTCAACCTAACAGTTATAACCCAGGAGACAGTTTCTTAGAGAGATCTGAAAACTGTTCAAAGAGGTATAGGGGTGGCTAGTATATATGTGATTTTGATGAATGGGCAAGATGAGCAATCAAGGACTCATCGTGTAGAAGCTGACTGCTACTTGCAAGGGACAGATATTTTAGTTAATGGTTTTAGTGCCTTTCTGTGTTTGGGAAGATGGAAGACACTGGCTTTATAAAATGTTTTCTTAGAAGGATCTAACTCTCGAGGGCCAGTTCTGTTAGTTCTCCTAGAACACAAAATGCCTCATTCTAATCTTTACCTTGATTTCCTTGCAGGGTGTTATAAGTCAGTGACTACAGTGCTAATGACTTGATCTTGTAGAACTTGATGGTGGGCAACTTCATTTATCTTACAATTCCTTCCCTTTCAAATATCTACCAAATTATAGCATTTCTTGACCGATTTGTCTCATGGCACTAGGAATGTTCATTCCAAGATCAAAGGTAAAAATTTTGTGGTTAGGCCACTCCATGTGCTATTGCTGGACTAAGCCCTGTTAACAGTGACTCAAATCCTCCAGACCGCCTGTCTTACATCTGTTACGGTCTAGGAAATGGTTCCCTCTTGTTGCTTCTTCCCATATCTACAGTTACAGTTACTGATCTTACAGGATTACATAATTGGTCAAGTCACCTAATCATCATTACTTTTATATGAGGCTCAGTCACACATTTAGTAGAGCAAGAAACAATAATCTTATAAAATAAACAGAATGCAAGTAATAGAGCTAGCAATGTTAGCAAGGTCATAAGTAAATATTTAAGCTAAAAATTTCCATTAGGTGCAGCCACGCATCACCCCAGTTCATCTGGCCAGTCTGTTCTGCACCAATGACTGTCTTTCAGTTTAATTCAGTTCAGTCACTCAGACGTGTCCAACTCTTTGCGACCCCATGAATTTCAGCACGCCAGGCCTCCCTGTCCATCACCAACTCCTGGAGTTCACTCAAACTCATGTCCTTCGAATCAGTGCCATCCTCTGACATCCCCTCTCCTCCTGCCCTCAGTCCCTCCCAGCATCAGGGTCTTTTCCAATGAGTCAGCTCTTCGCATGAGGTCTTTAAGGGAAATGATGAACTGGCATTGTACACAAAGTTCACCAAAGATGTCTGCATGCACGAAGTGAGTGGTGGGTCACTGTGACTTCTTGCGGGGTTCGGAAAGGAGTGCTGTCTTCTAAGGAGTTAAGTGGTTGGCTCTGGTAAAAGAAAAAAGTGGTCTTTATGGTTGAGCAGGTGGTTCTGTCATGGGGGAAGTCAGGTTGAATGCATAACAGATGCATAATGTACATTAGAGGGGAGGAAAGAGGTCCAAGTGGGCAGAGGGGAAAAAATTATGTTGAAATTTATTTTCACTTGCTTTAAAATATGACTTTTATTTCATTGAGGTAGATTTCAGTAAGTGGGGCCAGTGTTAATAAGGATACATTCATTAAACAACTATATGGCTGGTGCAAAAACTGTAAAGTATGGAAGAGAAGATGCTGGAAACTTAGTGAGAGAATCAATACAGGGTGTATCAGGAGTTTGGCCTTTTTACTCCCAAATAATGTGGAGCCACTGAGACTCTCAGTGGTAGAATAATGTTGTTAAGAAAGAAAAAAATAGTTTTACATTTGAAAGGTAGAGGATTCCATTATCTAAAGATTTAGTTTACCCAGTGATGCAGAATGGATGAAGCACTTTTCGGTTCAATTCAATTCAGCCACTCAGTCATGTCCAACTCTTTGCAACCCCATGAATCACAGCACGCCAGGCCTCCCTGTCTATCACCAATTCCCAGAGCTCACTCAGATTCACGTCCATCCAGTCAGTGATGCCATCCAGCCATCTCTTCCTCTGTTGTCCCCTTCTCCTCCTGCCCTCAATCCCTCCCAGAATCAAGGTCTTTCCCAATGAGTCAACTCTTTGCATGAGGTGGCCAAAGTATTGTAGTTTCAGCCTCAGCATAGTCCTTTCAATGAACACCCAGGACTTAACTCCTTTAGGATGGACTGTTTGGATCTCCTTGCAGTCCAAGGGACTCTCAAGAGTTTTCTCCAACACCACAGTTCAAAAGCATCAAGACTTTGGCACTCAGCTTTCTTCACAGTCCAACTCTCAGATCCATACATGACCACTGGAAAAACCATAGCCTTGACTAGATAGACCTTTGTTGGCAAAGTAATGTCTCTACTTTTCAATATGCTATTTAGGTTGGTCATAAGTTTTCTTCCAAGGAGTAAGCGTCTTTTAATTTCATGGCTGCAGTCACCATCTGCAGTGATTTTGGAGCCCCCCAAAAATAAAGTCTGCCACTATTTCCACTGTTTCCCCATCTATTTGCCATGAAGTNGCCTCTGCACGACCCAGTAAACATTTACTTACCAAAGATTTGCTTTTCCGTCTTGAAATAAATTGCCTTCTTCACCTTTGAAGTCCCAGACTACTCCCCCTACCCAATATCCTCTTCTGTCTTTAACGGTAGAGGGCGCTTAGGGTGAGAGCGTCAGCTGTTTTGGCGAGTTGCTCAGTTTTCCTGGATCTCTTGTGTGCATCCATGCTATTGAATTTGTTGGGTTTTCTCCTGTTAATCTGTCTCATGCTAATTTAATTCTCCAACCAGCCAGAAGAACCTAGAGCGTAGAGAACAGTTTCTTCCTCCCTGACAAGGACCAACTCAGACTTGCTTTGGTGGCTCTGATAGTAAAAAAAAAAAGTCGCCTTCAATGCAGGAGACCTGGGTTTGATCCCTGGGTTGAGAAGATTCCCTGGAGGAGGGCATGGCAACCCACTCCAGTCTTCTTGCCTGGAGAATCCCCAGGAGAGAGGAACCTGGTGGGCTACAGTCCGTGGGGTCACAAAGAGTCAGATACAACTGAGCGACCAACCGCACAGCACCAAGTGTGTCTGGGATGCCTGATGTTCAGTGCTAAAATTGGGACCGTCCAGGAAAACTGGGACAACTGGCTGTCCTATGACAGTGCCCAAAGTTGTACTTCATTAACAATCATTTGTCTTTTTCCTTCCTACACAAATAATACAATACGCTCCAATCAATACAAACAGCATTCTGCTTCACTGAGTGGGGAAAATCAAACACACGTTAAAAATTAACAAACAGAAACCCCAATTAAATAAAAAACCAGAAGGGGGAGCTCTTACACCCTCTAACTGTAGCAGAGCACAACAGGAAAAACAGACTCCCCTTTTTTTTCCTGGCAAGGGCTCAGCCAATGGAAAGCTGAGAACTCTTTGTTTACTAAGCCCTCCCAGCCTCCTTTCCCCTCTGTAGAAGAATTCTCCTCCCTTGTGAAGAGGGGAACTACACGCGGCTGTCATGCTTGCAGACCCCAAATTGCAGTTCTCTGCTGATTCCAAATAAACCTATGTTTGTTGGAGAAATATTTGGTGGTCTGTTTGTTTCAGGTCATTACTTCCAACCTGGTTGTGTGAGAGATGGGAATAGTTTTGTAGCCATCCTCCATTGAGAGTGTCCCCTCTTTTTCTGGGTAAACAATGATCTGAGTTTTGAGGAGACAAATCATTTCCTTAATCCAATCAATCCTTACAGGTGTTATTTAAACAGTCTGTGCCTGTTCCACACTTAATCATATTAAATATGATTCAATTTACCAAAATAATTGAAAAAAAAAAGCAGCTTTCAGAAGCACAGTACTATTTTTAGAAGTGGGAAATGCTCCCCACTCCTACTCCTTTGCATAATGCTGCCTGAGGATGATTACAAACATTCACAGGTGATATTGAAATTAGGCAAAAATGTGTATTTGTTCCAAAACAACTGAACAAAGGAAATGGAGATAAATGCAAAGTATTTCATCATCTGAAGACATTCTCTCTAGCTTTCTTAACAGAGGCAATTTAATTCCGAAAGATTGCAGGTATTGATTGAAGTACTGGCCTCTAGATACTTAACAGATGAATGAAACCCATGAAAAGGGCACTTACTGTTCACATTTCCCAATTTGAGACAACAAGTATTAATAAAGGGTGAGAGTTAATTTTAGAAAATTATACTTGCCCCCCAAAGATTGCATTTATTGAAAATGTTTTATAAAATAGGTTATAGATTATTAGCCTAAAACAATATATCTCTTTTAATTCAGCTTAGAAGAGAATGAGATCAGAGCAGCTTCCAGGGAGAATGCCTCCAGATACTGCTGTGGAGAGAGAGGTCAGCCTCAACTGCCTGAAGCAGAACTGGGTCCTAAGAGAGCTTCTAAGCTAGGGAAAGGCTTTTGTAGAGTTGTAGAAGTGTGTAAATATCTACTTCCCAATTTTAGGTCTTCTATTCACTTCTGTTCTGTTCACTCTCCACATTTCCAGTTTACAGTCTTTTCAGCTGCTCCAGATTTCTGTCTACCTATGGACTACCAAGGGCTTCCCTGGTGGTTCAGATGGTGAAGAAGCTGCTTGCAATGCAGGAGACCCAGGTTCAATCCCTGGGTTGGGAAGATCCCCTTGGAGAAGGGAATGGCAACCCACTCCAGTATTCTTGCCTGGAGAATTCCACGGGCAAAGAAGCCTGGCGGGCTACTGGTTCTAAAGTTGAGAAGAGCCAAACAGGCCTGAGTGACTAAACACACACACACACACACACACACACACACACACACAGACTACCAAAATGGCACCTCTAGGCGAGCCTGCCTTAAGTAATGGGAACCATGATCTTTCCAGGGAGTGTATATCTGAAATGTATCTATTAAAAGCAAAAAAACAAAAACAAAAACAAAAAACCTGCAGATCATATGCAGTCTCAAAAGAAGTATCAGTTTCTGATATAGAATCTATAAGACCAATAAATCACCTTGCAANTTGTGTTTCTTCCAGTCCAGCATTTCTCATGATGTACTCTGCATTGAAGTTAAATAAGCAGGGTGACAATATACAGCCTTGACGTCCTCCTTTTCCTATTTGGAACCAGTCTGTTGTTCCATGTCCAGTTCTAACTGTTGCTTCCTGACCTGCATACAGATTTTTCAAGAGGCTGGTCAGGTGTTCTGGTATTCCCATCTCTTTCAGAATTTTCCACAGTTTATTTTTATATATAGTTAAATCGTGAATAATACCCGAGGGTAACCCTGAAGTCATGGTCAGAAACTTCTACGGTAATAGGATCTAGTCAGACCTGTATTGGGGCACCTAGGACTTTATTTTGAGACAGTATTCTTTGCAGAAAATGAAAACAGTCATGTCACCATTTCCGGGCACCTTTCAGTGTTACATAAAGATAACTACATCTCTCTTCAAAACACTTTTCAATTTTGTTCTGATGGTATTTTTGCAAACTAAAATTTGCTTTCCCACTTACCCTTCACACTTTTGTACTTCTACTCATGATTTTTTTCTTTGTAATAATACTGAATAAGAAAATGAAATCACAATTTAATGTTCTTACAAACCACAGTGGAATTCAGCCCATGATTTTTTTTTCATTTTCTTGAAATTTCCTTATTTCTTTTTAGTGAGTTGTGTAGATTGACACAAGATCACACAGCGTGTTGCTCTGCCTAGCACATCACTGGGCTGAAATACAAGATGTCCAAAATGTCCTTCAGGATGGAGAAATACAGAGGATGCATGAAAATGTATAATTCTATGAGCATTATTTGGTAGTTGCACTGCTTGGTGCTTTATGCTTAAATTATCAAACAGTGCAAAAGCTGGATGATGTCTCAGTGCCTTTAAGAGGTTAAGGGATCTCCTTAAACCCCACTGTCAAAGGGAATAACATTAATTTATGATGGTCATGTTAATCTCAGGTAGACCGTAGCCAGGTTCAATGAACGCCTACTCTGCATGGGTGGGAGAGCCTGTACTTTTACACCTATGGGAGTTTCTGAGAGAAATTTCCACTTCAGTGACTAGCATGGTCACAATGTGTCTTATTTTTCAACAGTACAAGTATTTTGCAACAGAAAACAAAGACGCAGTTGCTCTTGATAGCCTTTGCTGAAACTTCGAAAACATTCTTTAATGATTCACAAAATGCTCTCAGTAGTTTTAGTATTAACGTGGTCTTTTGTTGATTGCAAAGTAGAACACCCACTTTTACAACTGAAACAAGTTAAAAGCACATTTTTGGAATTTTTTTAGTGGTGTGTCTTTTCGACCCCAGGGACTATAGCCCGCCTGTCTCCTCTGTCCATGGAATTCTTCAGGCAAGAATGCTGGAGTATGTTGCCATTTCCTCCTCCAAAGGATCTTCCTGATCCAGGAATGGAACCTGCATCTCCTGCATTGGCAGGCAGATTCCTTACTACTGAGCCACCAGCACTGTTTTAAAATTTTATATATCAAACATTGACAAGAACTCAAAAAACTGTCTCCTGATAGAGGAGCACGTAAAGCCACCTCTTCTGTATCCTGTCATAGATGAAACGTGGCTCCTGCCACGAGGGAGATGCCATATGTCCATGTGCACTGCCCGTAAAATGACTGCAAAAGCACCCACCATCCTAAAGCTTCCATCCCAGGGTATCAGTGCATTCCAATCCCAAAGAAGGACAGTGCCAAAGAATGTGCAAACTACTGTACAATTGCACTCATTTCACACACTGCCAAGGTAATGGTCAAAATCTTTCAAGCTAGGCTTCAGCAGTTCGTGATCCGAGAACTTCTAGATGTGCAAGCTGCATTTGGAAAAGGCAAAGGAACCAGAGATTAAATTGCCAACATTTGTTAGATTATAGAGAAAGCAAGAGAATTCCAGAAAAAAATATCTATTTCTGCTTCATTGACTACACTAAAGTCTTTCACTGTTTAGATCACAACAAACTGTGGAAAATTCTTAAAGAGATGAGAATACCAGACCACCTTACCTGTCCTCTAAGAAACCTGTATGGAGGGCAAGAGGCAACAGCTAGAACCGGACCTAGAACAGATTGGTTCAAAATTGGGAAAGGAGTATGTCAAGGCTGTATATTGTCACTCTGCTTATTCAACTTATATGCAGAGTATATCATGCAAAATGCCAGGCTGAATGACTCACAAATTGGAATTAAGATTGCCGGGAGAAATATCAACTACCTCAGATGTGAAAGTGATACCACTTTAATGGCAGAAAGTGAAGAAGGACTAAAGAGCCTCTTGATGAAGGTGCAAGAGGAGAGTGAAAAGGCTGGCTTGAAACTCAGCATTTAAAAAATGAAGATCATGGCATCTGGTCTCATCACTCCATGGTAAATAGATGGGGAAAAAGTGGAAATAGTGACAGGTTTAATTTCTTGGGTTCCAAAATCACTACAGATGTTAACTGCAGCCATGAAATTAAAAGACACTTACTCCTTGGAAGGAAAGCTATGACAAACCTTGGCAGTGTATTAAAAAGCAAAGACATTACTTTGCTGACAAAGATCTATGTAATCAAAGCTACAGTTTTTCCAGTAGTCATGTACGGATGTGAGAGTTGGACCATAAAAAAAGGCTGGATGCCAAAGAACTGATGATTTTGAATTGTGGTACTGAAGACTCTTGAGAATCCCTTGCATGGCAAGGAGATCAAACCAATCAATAAAAGAAATCAACCCTGAATATTCATTGGGAGGACTGATGCTGAAGTTCCAATATTTTTGCCCAATGGAATGAACCAACTCTTTGGAAAAGCCCCTGATGGTAGGAAAGACTAGAGGATGAGTTGGTTAGACAGCATCATTGACTCAGTGGACATGAATTTGAGCATACTCTGGGACATAGTGAAGGACAGGGAAGCCTGGCAAGGTGCAGTCCATGGGGTTTCAAGGAGCTGGACACCACATAGTGACTCAACAACAATCAACATGTATCCACTCCCCGCAGAGAAGTCACTGTTTCCACTTGGTTCACTAAGAAGTGAAAGAGACAGCAAGACAGGGAGACAAGGTTCTTTTTTGTTTTTCACAATCATAGGAAGAATTAGGGAAAGAAAGGTTGAGAGAAGGGCGCTCCTGGGTCTTCCTTTTGTTGAGTCACTGCCTTTATTCACCTGTTTTGTCAGTTTTCAACAGCAGTATCGTTTTTGTCTTACGAGAGGAATAAAACTTGAGCTTGAGCCATATAGTAAGAAGCAAACCTTGAACACTGAGAAAAGTCACTTAAAAACAGATTCTACTTAGTGATGTGAATCTATAGCACTACCAAGTATCTGAGTATAGCCACAGGATCAAAACACTGAGGGCACATTCAAGAACCACCATATTGATATTTGTGTGCTCCACACATGTATGGGGAAACTTAAGAACAACACGTAAAAAAAGGCCACTTCTGGCCACTTTTGGCCTTGATCTGAAGCATCACTTGAGTAAGACAAAGCTTTATTGTCTATTTTCACAGGGCAGAAGTCTAAAACTTATTGTTCTATGGCTCTGGTTTCACTACCTTAAATGAAAGAATTTCGCCATGGACATACATTTTGTTCCAGGAAAATGAACATTTTCATATAACTCTCAAAGTGTTTATAAAGTGCAGGGAGAAAATTCACAGCCGGAAGAACGTGACACTGAGAATGCCAGTGTGGGCAACAACAATATTATCCAATAAAAAACAACAAAAACAAGCTGTAAGGATGTTGTTACCTTAGGATGATTTAGGTATCCTCAGATGGCATCTGCAGGCCATCTTATCAAGCACATATTTTATTTGTGGACTGGCATCCCTTGTTGACAGTTTGAAATTAATGAGGGCAGGAGTGGGTGGGCCTCTCTATCTCTCCACTAGGTGCACATAGCGCATGGTTCAGGAGTCTGTGGCCATTTGGCCCAGGGCTTGCATTTGCTTGGTTGTAGATTCCAAGGATATTAATAGCTAATATTTATCAAGCAGTGTTTTCCAAGCAGTGGACTAAGGTTATGTGAATTATTCAACTTCATGCTTATTACAAAAATACTTCGAGAAGTCCTGTTTAATGAGAAAATTGATATTACAGAAGACAAACAGCTTATCTGGGGTCTTGCACTTAGGAAATAGCAGAGTATGTTTTGAAACCTGTGGTCTATGTCCATAACTGGTGGCCTTAACCACTGGGATACACAATCACAGACCTGTTATTTTAAATCAAATATGCAGAGTGCAAAGTCAAATTTTTGTTTATTTACAACAATTGGGAAATTACTCCCAAAGACAGCTAAACTAAACTTTGCCTGCTTTGCTTGGTACCTACTGCATGCTCTGTTCTGAGATGGTAGCATGTGGTTTACAATTTATTCTTCAAAGTTGCCATTTACTGACCACCTACGATGCCAGCCACTGTTCTGATTTTAAATTGCTCTGTATCAAACTGACTCAACTTTCCAGTCGTAAAACAACTGCTTATGATCGTTATCTCCCCTGGTTCTGGAGGTTGACTGGGCTCAGCTGGGCTGTTCTGACTGTAGCCTTGCAGAGAGTTGCAGGCTGACGGTGGCTGGGTGGTCAGGCTGCAGACAGGGTGGAATCAACTTGCAAACTCCTTCACTCACACGCCGGGGTCTTGGCCAGAAGAATACAGCTGTAGGCTGAGTGCATGGATCTCTCTCTCTCCATCTCTCCCATACGGCCGCTTGGGGTGGGCAGACTTCTCAGACATGGCTCAGGGCTTCAAAGCTGTGTGCCCTGAGAGAGCATGCAGAGCCTGACACTTCCACCACATCCTGGTCATCTGCGGGAAGTTATGAGAGGGTCAGCCCATCCTCAGGGAAGGGGATTAGTCTCCACTTCACGACAGGAAGAGTGACAAAGAGTTTAGAGACATGTCTTAAAACCATGATGGAACAATTATAAACACTTGCATCATTACCTTAGTTAATTACCAAATTATCTGTGCAAAGTAGACGTTACCTGTTGGGAGAGGAATCAGACACTCAGGTAGGAAGTGACAGAACTCAGGTTCAAACTCAGTCTGCCCGAATCTACAACACAACACTGCTGCTGCTGCTGCTGTTAAGTCGCTTCAGTCGTGTCCGACTCTGTGCGACCCCACAGACGGCAGCCCATTGGGCTCCGCCATCCCTGGGATTCTCCAGGCAGGAACCCTGGAGTGGGTTACAACATAACCCTATTCTCTCCTAAATGCTTTCATCTACTACTCTCTAACACCTTAGTCCAAAAAGGTGTGAAGCTTCCAGCAGAATTAAAACAGAAAATTTCAGGATAAAAAAGAGCTGTTCCATACAAGTGGAGTAAACCAGTAGTATCAGGTATTCATTCAATTATGAAATATTTTTAATACTGAATCCTAGGTGCTAGGGATGTATGGATCGGCAGATAGGTCAGTATCAGTATTTCCCACATTTTTTGCTCTCATGAATGTTAAGTTTTAGAGGAATTGGCAATTAACAGGCAACCAAGACACAGCAATATGTTATGAGTCATGGTAAGTACTCAGAAGCGATTAAAGGGTATGGTGAAATTTGTGTTCTTCATTCCACGTGGTTCTTTAGAATTCACAGCCATATTACCTCACCCACCTTCACACAGATAATAATATAGCACTGGCCAGGCCAAAAATAGTTGCTCTGGCGACAGCAATGGGCCCAAAAAATGGACACATGACTCAAGAAGTGCTAATTAGAGTGTTTCCTGGATTCACACACGCACAGAGGAAAGAGCAGTTTTCTTTCTACAAGGGTTGTGAAGCGGGGGAAGCTGCACGCGGCAGCGGGTGGCCATGTCGAAGATGCTGACCTGGCTGAAGACAGGTGAGGCTGGCACTGAGAGGGCAGGAACGCCTTGTGGGAGAGGAAGGAGAGGGGCCAGGCAAGGAGACACCAGGTCCGGGCAGCCGGGAGCCTTCGCCTTCTGCAGGGCGCTGCTCTGCTGGCTGGCGCAGCCGTGCGCTGCCTGACGCCTGCGGCCTGCTCTGCAAAACCCACTCGAGTGTGAGGCGAGGACAGGTCTTTCTGGTCTCCCCGGGTACAGACTCTGGGACACACTTGGTGCTCAGTGAATTTTTATCTGATCAATGAAGAATGACGGATGAGTGAGCGAATGACTTTGAGAACAACAAAAAAAAAATCACACAGAGGAAACCCTCTTTCGCCTCTATCTAACTAGGACAGTGCCCAGCTAAGCTGAGGAGTCAAGGAAATTTTAGTATTTCCATATTAAAAAAAAAACTGTAATTAATATTGAGTTTCCTCAAAAAATTAAAACTAGAATTGCCACACAATTTAGCAAAACCACTTCTGGGTGTATTTCCCAAGCAATGAAAACAGAATATCAGAGAGATAGCTGCACCCCCATGCTCATTGCAATGTTGTTCACAATAGCCAAGACATGGAAACAACTTAGTGTTCATCAGCAGATGAATGGTTAAAGAGGATGTACATACACACACACACACACACACACACACACACACACACACACACACACACAGAGGGAGTATTATTCAGGCATGAGAAAGAAGGAAATTCTGTCATTTGTTACAACAGGGATAGATCTTAAAGGCATTATGCTAAGTGAAATAAACCAGACAAAGGAGGACGGATAGGGTGTGGGGTCACTTACACAGGAAGTCTGAAAAAAAAGTCAGACTTAGAGAAACAGAGAGTACAAAAGTGGTTGCCAGGGGCTGGAGGGCAGGGAAGTACAGAGAACTCGGTGGAAGAGCAGAAACTTACCATAGACTTTCAGCTGTAAGATACAAGGTTTGAGGATCTGATGTAAATGCGGGACTGTATTTGACAGCATTGTGCTGGGCAATTGAAATTTGCTAAGAGAATCAAACCTAAATGTCTCACCACTATCCCCCACCTCCCCGTTAAACAGGTGATATGTGAGGTGAGGGAATCTGTTAGTTTATTAGATGGAGGAAGTCCTTTCACAATTTATAATGTATATCAAATCAGTACAATATACATTTTAAATATCTTACAACTTTATATGTCGATTATATTTCAACAAAACCGGAAAGAATTTAAAAAACACACAGTATTGCAATTCCCCTGGTGGCCCAGGGGTTATAACTCTGTGCTTCCAGATCAGGGGGCACCAGTTTGATCCCCGGGCAGGAGACTGAGGTCCCACATGCCGCTGCAGCATGGCCAACAAATAAAAGAAGAAAAACACGTAGTATTGATTCAAATACTACATTATCAACAGTCATCAGTTAGTAGCATGCAACATACAATCATACAAGCTGTAAGTTTTCCTTCACATGGACATGAATACAAGTTAGATAATGAAACCAAATATGCCAAACCTTTAAAATATGTACATCTTAAGGATCAACTTAGTTTAAGGAACTCAGTACCAACAGGTAGAGCACACAAAAATGAGAAAGGTAAGAGGAGTTAAAACATTCATAATTTCAGCTTTCTGTCATCATGGGCTTCAAGCCTATAAAAATAATGGAACTTCCTTCAGAATTAAATAATAACAACTGGAGTTAGTACAGTTAGTGAAGAATCAGGCAGCTAGGGCCTGAGGACCAAAATGTTACCAGATTGGATGTGTCTTTGTGAAACCTCAGAGGTGTAATTTAAAAATTACTGGGTTAATTTGCTTTTCTAGAGCAAATGGCCCCTGAAAATTATGGTGTAATTTATCATCCAGGCATGAGGATGAAAAGTTCCTGGTGGGTAGCCATGCTTTGTCTGGTCTCATAAATCCTGGTGTTCCGAGATTTCCTCCATCCCTGGTTAGTTTATGGATGCAGTAGATTTCCATGTTATCACCTTTCATTTCCAGTTCAGGCAATGTAGAACTTTTTATTAAAAAGAAATCAAAATAAACATAAAGCCAATAAACAGCAATAAAAATTCATAAAGAATGCAGACATAGAATCTGATGCTGCTGGTCATTAAATTCTAAAGGCTTCCTTCTTTTCCACTATACTCAGGAGACCACCACTCTCATGCTCCTTCCCAAGCCAACCCCTTCTAAACTAGCTTTCACTTATCCACACTCAGAAGCAAATGACGGTGAGGAAAGACATTTCTCTTTCAAAGTGCCTTGATGATTTAAGAGAGCTAAGCTTCGAGATAGGACCGTGAGTTCTGATGGCAAGCTATCGAGTCTAGTGAGAAGATAGACAATGCATTTTGGGACCCATCGGTTTTTACAGAAACCTTTCTGGTATCATAGGATAGCAAGTTTTGTGAACAAACCTAAATATAAGGATCTTCATTTCAGTTCAGTTCAGTCATTCAGTCGTGTCCAACTCTTTGAGACTCCATGAATTGCAGCATGTCAGGCTTCCCTGTTCATCACCAACTCCCGGAGTTTACCCAAACTCATATTCATCAAGTTGGTGATGCCATCCAGCCATCTCATCTTCTGTTGTCCCCTGCTCCTCCTGCCCTCAATCCCTCCCAGCATCAGAGTCTTTTCCAATGAGTCAGCTCTTCATATGAGGTGGCCAAAGTACTGGAGTTTCAGCTTTAGCATCAGTCCTTCCAAAGAACCCCCAGGACTGATCTCCTTTATAATGGACTGGTTGAACCTCCTTGCAGTCCAAGGGACTCTCAAGAGTTTTCTCCAACACCACAGTTCAAAAGCATCAATTCTTTGGCACTCAGCTTTCTTCACAGTCCAACTCTCACATCCATATATGACCACTGCAAAAACCATAGCCTTGACTAGACGGACCTTTCTTGGCAAAGTAATGTCTGTGCTTTTGAACATGCCATCTAGGTTGATCATAAGTTTCCTTCCAAAGA
>SJYV01000609.1:82182-119643 GCA_006410875.1 Neotragus pygmaeus | reverse complement strand
CTGCCTCCAATGGAGGAGACCCAGGTCCGATCCCTATATTGGGAAGATCCCCTGGAGAAGGAAATGGTAACCCACTCCAGTACTCTTGCCTGGGGAATCCCATGGATGAGCCTGATAGGCTACAGTCCATGGGGTCGCAAAGAGTCGGACATGACTGAGCGACTTCACTTTCACTTTCACTAGTTACTTTATGCACCAGTTTCCTCTTCTGTTATATAGAGATAATGATAGTATTTACCTGCAGGGTTATGGTGAGGGTGAATTAAGTTAGTTCATAGAATGGTCTCAGACTTGTGGCTAGTACTTGGTAGCTAGTGTTCTGGTTTCATTTTCATTACTGAGTAACTTGTGTGCTGGTGACTTTGTTAAGTACCAGGAATACAAAGAAGGAAAACAAGGTTACTATTCTCAAATGTTTTCCTCTAGTTAGGAAAACAGTCATGCTGACAATGACAAGAAGTGCTTTAATAAGATGAATGTTAAGACCGGAAGCAAGGAAACCATGAGGTGTCCATGGCAAGAGTCAAAAAGAGAAATGCCACAGGTTTGAACTAAAACAATAGGTAAGAAAGTGAAGGCTGAGTGGGTTAGAGGAGAGGCTGGATGCGCGAGCCTTTTAGAAAGTGAAATAATAACAGGGAATCCGGTTGGCCACGGGAGATGAGATGAAGGTAAACTAGATGGTGATTGTTCTCTATGAATACAGGTAATGAAGGAAGAGCAGAGAGAGGTTAATTTTTGGACCCTTTGTGTCTGAAGTTGAGATATTACTAAGGAATTGGATCTAGGCATCTGGAAAGATTTAAATGCATAACAGATTTGGGACTTGTCAACTGATAGACAGGAGAAAGCTTCCCTAGTGCCTCAGATGGTAAAGAATCTGCCTGCAATGCAGGAGATCCAGATTCAGTTCCTGAGTTAGAAGATCCCCTAGAGAACGGAATGGCAACTGACCCTAGAATTCTTGCTTGGAGAGCTCCATGGACAGAAAAGCCAGGTGGGCTACATTCTGTGGGGTTGCAAAGAGTTACACAAAATTGAGCAATTAACACATTCACATTCAGGCAGGAGAGAAAACCATTCGACTAGATAGATGGTTAAGGACTTGTCCCGCTTTTATTAGGCAAGCTACATGCTTCGTTTTAATTAATGCTCAGAACAATTCTGTAAGTTAAAGTATTAGTTAGAACATGGTACCACCATGTGTGACTGAGGCCAAACAACACTGGCTTGAAGAAGATCCACATTTATTTTTCTTCCATGTAAAAATTTAATGCTTCACAATCTGAGGAACCTGGAGTCCTTCTCTTCTGTGATTCTATCATCCTGAAATTCACTGCCAAAGCTTACATCCAGGAGAAGGGGGAGGAGAACAGAAGAACATATCCGTTTCATTAAAGATACAACTGGCAGTTGAATATGTCACTTTCACTTTTGACTGTTTAATAGGCATTTACTATGTGTCAATATATTGCTCCAAGGAAGGCTAGTCTTCATTCTGAGGGATCCCTATAGCATTATCTGTGACAACAACATTGGAGATAACACACGTGTCCATCAAAAGGGAACTGGTGTTTCTACACAAGGGAGAACTATGACGCTGTGGAAAGGAGTGAGAATAGCTCAGTAAACTCTTACAGGAGAATCTCTGGGATAGGTGGGGAAAAGCACAGCAGAGAAGGGTGTGATATCATTTACCCAATAAGGGGCAGGTATACACATACACATGTGCTTTTAAGAAGAAACTGGAAGATGAACCATACAATTCAAAAATTAGTATTCTATAAAGGGAGGAATGGAACAAGGTGGAAGAGATGAGGCTGGAAGTCAACTTTTCTGAAGAAACTGCATGTTGGTTTGGAAACTTGTAAACACTTTACATAATTATACAAGAAAAGTAAAAGCTAATTCCTAAACACCAAATGCCAAATGAAGAAAATGACAAAATAATTAATTTTGTCACATACCACCCTATTTTGGAGTAACTTTAAAACACAGGCATTTGATAGTACATTCCTAGTAGGCTATATCCCAAGAGGGAAAAAAAAAACTTGTAATAAAAATTATTTTTGATAATTATATATTGATGGTGATATTGTTATTCTGTTTGTGGAGAGTGGAATAAAGCATTGAATAATTTTGCTCAATGTAGCATTTTTAGATAGAAAGAAAAGGCACAGGGAGGTAAAAATCAATAAAATTAAGGCAAAAATGTCTGTAGTTCTGAATTTGGATCACAAGTTTTAATGGCATCTTCTTTTTTTAAAAAAAATAGATGTACATAACATATGCACATGAATATTTCTTTGACCTCCTCATTGAAAATACCTGGATACAATGGCAGACTCAGTTAAATAAGTACCTCTTACGTGAGAGTATTCTCTATAAATGCCACTGTGCCACTGAAGGCACCAGGAAAATGGCTGAGTCTGGGTCTAGGGCAGGAAATGTTCACAATGTGCCTGGAACAAGGAGGCTATCAAAGCTACTAAGTGCATATCAAAGGTCTCAGGAGAGACTTTGAAGAGTTGCGGGCCAAAAATGGGAAATTCAGACCATTAATAAGGTTAGCAACTGCAGTAGATTGAGCTATATCAATTAGTTCAAAACCCAAAATCAGATAACAACAAAATAAAACATTATTTTCTCATCTTTGAAGATTTCCAGGGAACAAATGATTATTTTGAAAACAACTTAATTTGAGTTATATTTCAGGTCACCACACAGTTGATTAGAGGAGATGTATCTTTGTAATGAATTATAGCTAACAGTTTCTAGCTAAGAAATGAAGAAGGAAAGTTAGAATCAGAATATTGCTGCTTCATAATCCCTAAACGTTATGCACACGTTGATCCAGGCAACTATCCTCAACACCTGCTAAGCATCGTAAAATGCAAAATATTATGTGCTTTCCAAGCAAATATACAGCACACTGTGAAGAACTCTTTGTAAAAACTTGCTCATGTAATCTTTAGACCTAGCTACCAAATGATAAGAAATACAGGTAACAAAGAAACATGTTAAACAACATCTAGGTGATACTGGTCATCAGACTCAAGACTGTGGGAAACCAAACAGGACAAAAAAAAATCCAGCTTATTCAATAAAAGAATATCAAGGGTAAAAAAAATTCAAGAAGTAGGTTATGTCAACCGTAAACAATGTATAAATTTTACCTTGATCTTAATTGNATAAGGTTAGCAACTGCAGTAGATTGAGCTATATCAATTAGTTCAAAACCCAAAATCAGATAACAACAAAATAAAACATTATTTTCTCATCTTTGAAGATTTCCAGGGAACAAATGATTATTTTGAAAACAACTTAATTTGAGTTATATTTCAGGTCACCACACAGTTGATTAGAGGAGATGTATCTTTGTAATGAATTATAGCTAACAGTTTCTAGCTAAGAAATGAAGAAGGAAAGTTAGAATCAGAATATTGCTGCTTCATAATCCCTAAACGTTATGCACACGTTGATCCAGGCAACTATCCTCAACACCTGCTAAGCATCGTAAAATGCAAAATATTATGTGCTTTCCAAGCAAATATACAGCACACTGTGAAGAACTCTTTGTAAAAACTTGCTCATGTAATCTTTAGACCTAGCTACCAAATGATAAGAAATACAGGTAACAAAGAAACATGTTAAACAACATCTAGGTGATACTGGTCATCAGACTCAAGACTGTGGGAAACCAAACAGGACAAAAAAAAATCCAGCTTATTCAATAAAAGAATATCAAGGGTAAAAAAAATTCAAGAAGTAGGTTATGTCAACCGTAAACAATGTATAAATTTTACCTTGATCTTAATTGAAACAAAGAAAGTTAGGAAACACTGAGAGAAAGTCAAAGACTCATGGACATTGGACGATATGAGCTATTGTTACTTTTTAAGTGTGATAATTGCAGAAAGATTATTATCTTTTAGAAATATGAACAGGTATATTTCTGAATAAAATGACATAATAGATTATATTTCTGGGATTGGCTTCAAAATAATATGGCAAGATTGAGATGAGGGACACAAATGAAACCAGATTTGTCATGAGTCAATAATTGTTAAAACTACATGACAGAGTTCCCTTTTCTCTTTACCCTTTCCAGCATTTATTGTCTGTAGATATTTTGATAGCAGCCATTCTGACCAGCATGAGATGGTACCTCAATTTGGTTTTAATTTGCATTTCTCTGATAATAAGTGACGTTGAGCATCTTTTCATGTGTTTGTTATCCATCTGTATGTCTTCTTTGGAGAAATATCTGTTTAGTTCTTTGGCCCATTTTTTTGATTGGATCGTTTATTTTTCTGGAATTGAGCTGCAGGAGTTGCTTGTATATTTTTGAGATTAATTCTTTGTCAGTTGCTTCATTTGCTATTATTTTCTCCCATTCTGAAGGCTGTCTTTTCACCTTGTTCATAGTTTCCTTTGTTGTGCAAAAGCTTTTAGGTTTAATTAGGTCTCATTTATTTATTTTTGCTTTTATTTCCATTACTCTGGGAGGTGGGTCATAGAGGATCCTACTGTGATTTATGTCAGAGAGTGTTTTGCCTATGTTTTCCTCTAGGAGAACAGTGTGGAGATTGCTTAAGAAACTGGAAATAGAACTCCCATATGACCTAGCAATCCCACTGCTGGGCATCCACATGGAGGAAACCAGAATTGAAAGAGACACATGTACCCCAATGTTCATCGCAGCACTGTTTACAAATAGCTAGGACATAGAAGCAACCTAGATGTCCATCGGCAGACAAATGGATAAGAAAGCTGTGGTACATATACACAATGGAATGTTACTCAGCTATTAAAAAGAATGCATTTAATCAGTTCTAATGAGGTGGATGAAACTGGATCCTATTATACAGAGAGAAGTAAATCAGAAAGAAAAACACCAATACAGTATACCAATGCATATATATGGAATTTAGAAAGATGGTAATGATGACCCTATATGCAAGACAGCAAAAGAGACACAGCTATAAAGAACAGACTTTTGGACTCTGTGGGAGGATGCAAGGGTGGTATGATTTGAGAGAATAGCATTGAATCATGTATATTATCTATGTGAAATAGATTGCCAGTCCAGGTTCAATGCATAAGACAGGGTGCTCAGGTGCCCTAGAATGACCCAGATAGGGAGGGATGTGGGAGGGAGGTTCAGGATGGGGTACATATTATGTACACCCATGGCTGGTTCACATCAATATATGGCAAAAACCACCACAATACTGTAAAGTAATTAGCATCCAATTAAAATAAATAAATAAATAAAAACTATATGATAGGTTCAGAGGGCTCATTATATTAATTTCTTGTAATATATGTTTTAAATTTTCAGTAATAAAGATTTGAATCAGTATCTATGGGACAGAATGAATACTGGCAGGAAACTATTAATAGAAATTTCAACCACAGCATAAATAATAACGTACATTCATTTTATAGATGAAGAAAATGTGACAGAAAGGAGAAATGGAAGGATATCCAAAAAAGTAGGGATATATATATATATATATATATACACACACACACATATACATATATACACATGTAGCTGGTTCACTTTGCTGTGCTGTAGAAACTAACACCTTTTAAAGCAACTATACTCCAAAAAACTAGTTTTTTAAAAAGAAGAGGGAAATGGATGTCATCCTAGTTTGGTACGTAAAATGGGCAGATTTAGAAAAAGGAACACAGAGGGAGTCTGAGGAGAGGCGCCAGCAGGGAGGGCAGCAGAGGCTGGAGATGCAGAGATGAAATCAGAGGGAGTTTGGACAAGAGGAAACAGCTCATAAAAATGCGCTTTCTCTTTTTTAAAAGAAAACTTATTAATCAAGCACTTATTAAGGAGCTGCTGTTAAAGCTCACTGACCAAAGCCCTTCTGGAACACATCCTGAGTCAAAGTGAGACTGAGTTAACTTGCAGCAAAAGATAGTTTACCCTGAGGTGCTGTGGGGAGCTTCTGTGGGATTTGTGTTAATGGTGGATGGTTCTACAATTGGTTTGAGGAAACAGGGGTTAATCTGGGGGGAATGTTGTCCAAACTGGGGTATCTGAATAATTTTCCTGTGTGAGATGGGAAAGTTAAAACAGGGCTCGATGTGTTGCTGGTGGTCAGGAGGAGGCCCTGGCTAATTGTTTGTTGAGGGTGCCAAGTGGCCTTGACCGTGTCCTGACATGTGCCGTGAGTGTTTATACTCGGTGGGGAATGTCATGGTCTAGTTGTCAGGAGCCCCATTCTTCACTGTCCAAGGCCTAATATGTAGAGCTTTATGCCGGAGTTGCAAGCCTGGAGAGCAAGGCTCTGGCCCCTGAGGGTGTCAAAGTCAGCTTGCAGCTGCAAGGCCAATCTCATGGGATGCAGGAGGACATCTTAGTGTCTTATAAACTGAGCAAACTTTATGTTGAATTTTGTTCTTTAAGAAGTACACACACACACATACACACACACACACACACACACACACACACTCACACACGGAACTTCCCTGGTGGTGCAGGGGATAAGAATCCAACTGCCAGTGCAGGGGGCATGGTTTCAGTCCCTGGTCTAGGAAGATTCCGGCTGCCGGGGAGCTCCTGAGCCCACGCTCTAGAGCCTGGCTACAGCAACCCCTGAAGGCTGTGTGCCTGGAGCTGTGCTCCACAACAAGAGAAGCCACTTCAGCGAGGAGCCTTCACACCGTGACAAAGTACAGCTCCCACTCACCATAACCAGAGCAAGCCCTGCCAAAGCAGCGAAAGCCCAGTGCAGCCCAGAGTAAGCAAATACATAAATAAAAGAGAAAACCCTGTGATTCTTTATTTTTAAAAAAGTACACACGCATCTAGAATGATATGGGGAAGCAACGGAGGTAAAAATGGTTCCCAAATAGTGTGAACAAGCCTCAATCTCCCAGCTGAAAAGGGGAATGAAAACAGTCAATTACCCAGAAAAGACTCATGAAGAGAGAATAGATGATTCATTGGACAAAAAATTAAAAGGAGTTTCATTAATGTTAGAACAATCTTCTAGACTGTTTTAGAAACTTGGAAAAAAATCCAAGCTGTGTTTCTTTAACGCACTTCACACCATTAACTTTACATAAAGAGCAGTAGCATCAAGAAATAAATGAAACAATTCAACTGGCACTGAGTGCAGGATAATTCCAGAGGACCACCACTTAAACAAAAACCCTAGATGCTTCAGCATTTTGGCCATTTAGACAATTTTAACCGAAAGAAGAAACAGTGAAGAAAGCAACTCCCCGTGCTCTTGCAGGTTAAGCAGGTGCAGCTGTTGGACGTTTTCATCTTCTTAGTAAAAGTGATTTCAAATGACTTTTTGCTCTCTACTTCTTGGTACTGGGAATACATATATTTTTTAACAAATTATATTATTGAAGATTAGTTGATTTATAACATGTTAATTTCTGTTATCTTTGCATGAAATGTTCCCTTGGTATCTCTAATTTCTTGAAGAGACTTCTAGACTTTCCCATTCTATTGTTTTCCTCTATTTCTTTGCACTGATCACTGAGGAAGGCTTTCTTCTCTCTCCTTGCTATTTTTTGGAACTCCACATTTAAACAGATACATTTTCCTTTTCTCCTTTGCCTTTTGCTTCTCTTCATAGCTATTTGTAAAGCCTCAATTTGGAAAACTCAGCAGTGGCCACAGGACTGGGAAAAGTCAGTTTTCATTCCAATTCCAAAGAAAGGCAATGCCAAAAAATGTTCAAACTACCACACAGTTGCACTCATTTCACGTGCTAGCAAAGTAATTCTCAAAATTCTCCAAGCCAGGCTTCAACAGTATATGAACCATGAATTTCCAGATGTTCAAGCTGGATTTAAAAAAGATAGAGGAACCAGAGGCCAAATTGCCAACATCTGTTGGGTGATCAAAAAAGCAAGAGAGCTCAGAAAAACATCTATTTCTGCTTTATTGACTATGCCAAAGCCTTTGACTGTGTGGATCACAATAAACTCTGGAAAATTCTGAAAGAGATGGGAATACCAGATCACCTGACCTGCCTCTTGAGAAACCTATATGCAGGTCAGGAAGCAACAGTTAGAACTGGACATAGAACAACAGACTGGTTCCAAATAGGAAAAGGAGTACGTCAAGGCTGTATATTGTCACCCTGCTTATTTAACTTCTATGCAGAGTACATCATGAGAAACACTGGGCTGGAAGAAGCACAAGCAGGAATCAAGATTGCCGGGAGAAATATCAATAACCTCATATATGCAGATGACACCACCCTTATGGCAGAAAGCAAAGAAGATGTGTATAAGAGACAGTCCTTTGCCTCCTCAATGGATATATTTGCATTCTGCTTTTCAGAAGTGGGTACAGCAGCATGAAGGGACCTGTGCACGCTCTCAGAAGGGGCTCGCCCCTCTCTGCAGTTTAGGCATTTTGGAAACCTGGAAGAGAATCGCTTAGCAAAGCACAGTTAAGCAGCCTTTCTGATGTTGGTCCTGGGAGCCCCGCCACCTCTGCTGGCACCCGATAGGCGCCTGCCAGACCTCAGGAGAACCACTGTGGAGCCACACCCAACACAGGGATCCGGAACTGCCAGGCACAGAGAGGAGGGCCTTGCTCAGAAGGACCACGTGCTCACTTTGTTTTCTCTTGGCTTTCAGAAGCTTCACACCAAAAATATGTTACAAACCGCATTCCAGAAGTAGGCTTGCAAAGACAGTATCTTTTATTCCTTTCTCATTATCATGGTGGAGACAGTACATTTAAACATCATAGACTTAAACTGACTTACATCTGAAGCTTAACCACACAAAAAAGCAAATGAAACAAAATTAGAATGCTGTCACTAGGAATAGCTTCCAGACCAATTGTTGCAGTTCCTGCTTTTGAGATAAAAAATGTAAGGCGAGAGGTGAACAGAGTTGCTCAATACTGCAAGTAAAGTTAGGCAATATAGTATTTTATCCATAGTTAATACATACAATATTTCCATAGATAACTGAAGTTTAAAAAAAAAAATCATGGATCTCTTGCAATTACATTTTTTCCCTTAAGAAAGTAAAAAACTGATACACTATATATATTACTTTAGTCTGTCTACAGGAAATATAAATCTTTAAAATAATAATAACATAATAACTGTATAAAATAATAGCTATTTAAGAAAGGTATATGTGTATAAAGAAACATATAAAGAAAGATTACAAGAAAATTAAAGAATTAATAATGGTTATCACTGGATAATATAAGTACATGTGACAGATACGTGTTCCATATTATCTTCCTGCATTTTCTAAATTCTCCTTGGTGACTCCCTTCTATATTATAAACATTTGGAAATAAGAACCATGGCAAAGATGTGAATGGAAACCCTAGGTGACATTTTTCTTTTAAGTAACTGAGATTACTTACAAGTCCCACGTGTAGTTTCTCCTGGCTAGATAATGTTGGCTTTCAGCACAAGAGGAGAGGGTGAAGGGGTGACCAGAATCCGGAGTGAGAGGAGGGAGCTTCGCTGCATGCTGGGAGAGCTTCAGCACCTTCGAGGGCACATATTCACATCTCTGTGAAGTCACTTCGTACATTTTATAACTCTCAGACNCAAGGCTGTATATTGTCACCCTGCTTATTTAACTTCTATGCAGAGTACATCATGAGAAACACTGGGCTGGAAGAAGCACAAGCAGGAATCAAGATTGCCGGGAGAAATATCAATAACCTCATATATGCAGATGACACCACCCTTATGGCAGAAAGCAAAGAAGAACTAAAGAACCTCTTGATGAAAGTGAAAGAGGAGAGTGAAAACATTGGCCTAAGGCTCAACATTCAGAAAACTAAGATCATGGCAACTGGTCCTACTTCATGGGAAATAGATGGGGAAACAGTGGAAAGAGTGGCTGACTTTATTTTTCTGGGCTCCAAAATCACTGCAGATGGTGCTTACAGTCATGAAATTAAAAGATGCTTGCCCCTTGGAAGAAAAGATATGAGCAACCTAGACAGCATATTAAAAAGCAGAGACATTACTCTTCCAACAAAGGTCCATCTAGTCAAGGCTATGGTTTTTCCTGTAGTCATGTGTGGATGTGAGATTTGGACTATGAAGAAAGCTGAGTGCCGAAGAATTGATGCTTTTGAACTGTGGTGTTGGAGAAGACTCTTGAGAGTCCCTTGGACTGCAAGGAGATCCAACCAGTCCATCCTAAAGGAAATCAGTTGTGAATATTCATTGGAAGGACTGACGCTGAAGCTGAAGCTCCAATACTTTGGTCACCTAATGTAAAGAACTGACTCAGTTGAAAAGGCCCTGATGCTGGGAAAGATTGAAGGCAGGAGGAGAAGAGGATGACAGAGGATGAGATGGTTGAATGGCATCACTGACTTGATGGACATGAGTCTGAGTAAACTCTGGGAGTTGGTAACGGACAGGGAGGCCTGGCCTGCCGCAGTCCATGGGGTTGCAAAGAGTCGGACACGACTGAGTGACTGAACTGAACTGAACTGAAAATATTTATATACATGTTCCTTTTTGTATTCATTTCCATTATAATTTACCACATGATATTGAAAATATTTCCCTATCCTATACACTGGGACCTTGTTGTTTACCCCCTCTACATATAATACTTTGCATCTGCTGATCCCAAACTCCTAATCCACCCTTGCCACATTCTCCCTCCTCCCTGGGAATCACACATCTGTTCTGTGTGTCTGTAAGTCTATTTCTGTCTTGTAGATAAGCTCATTTGTGTCATATTCTAGACGTGACGTGAAAGTGGTATCATACGATATCTGTCGTTGTCTTTCTGACTTCTCTTAGTATGATAATCTCCAAGTCTACCCATCTTGCTGCAAATGGCATCATTTCATTCATTTTGTGAGCAATATTCCTTTGTGTGTGTAAACTACATCTTAGTCACACATTCATCTGTTGATGGACATTTAGGTTGCTTCCATGTCTTGGCCATTGTAAATGGTGCTATGATGAACATTGGGATGCATGTATCTTTTTGAATTAGAGTTTCTCCTGATAAATGCCCAGGAGTTGGCTCCCTGGATCATATGGTAGCTCTATTTTTAGTTTTTTTGTGAAATCTCCGATAGAGGTCACACCAGTTTACATGGAATATGGATTTCCCATAGAGGTTGCACCAGCTTACATGGAATATGGATTTCATAATGGAACTTTTGCTTGTGGATGTGACACTGATTCTAAAACCTGGTCCAGAAAGAGAGCCCCTCTTGTTCCATTTGGTGCTGTGACATGGAGCCTACAATGAGATTCAGGTGCAGCAGAGGGTGAGGCAGGGCTCAGTCGAATTCTGGAGGAAGTGAGGTCTTTTCTAAGGAGTAGAAGCTGAGCTTACACGTGCTGAAAGTGTGAGTGCTACAGGCAGAAGCCGAAGGGAAGAAAGAAACATGGAGAAAGAAAGAGGAAATAAACAGGATGAAAATAAAGAGGTGGTCAGAAGAGAAAGAAGGAAGGAGAAAAGAGTGAGCTAAAATTAGAATGAGTACCTTCAATGTGCCAGCCACTTTGCTATCCACTTCAGACCCATTAACCCCATTCATTCTCACAGAATCTCATACATTAGATGTTACCGTTTATAATTTAGGAGGCTTCTCTGATGGTTCATACAGTAAAGAATCTGCCTCAGTGCAGGAGACCCAGGTTTGATCCCTGGGTTGGGAAGATCCCCTGGAGAAGGGAATGGCTACCTACTCCAGTATTCTTACCTGGAGAACTCCATGGACAGAGGAGCCTGGTGGGCTACAGTCCATAGGGTTGCAAAAGAGTCAGACACAAATGAAGCGCCTTAGCGTGTATGTATACTTTAGAGGAAACAGAGGAGAGGCTGATTGACTCTCCCAGGAGGACTGAGAGCTGTTGGAGGCTGCAGTCTGTATTGTCTGAGGCTTTGGATTCATGTTTTCATTATTTTTCATTAACAATCAGATCCCAAAAGAAACCAAATAGGTAACATGAAGGTGTCATTTGGATTGGGGGTTAGGAACGGTGGCCAAACAGAGCATGTTTGCCCCAATTAAAAATTAAGTACTGTGTTGGCTTTGCAAAACCCTTCTGAGTGCCCACTGGTGAACTTTAGCCTTTTTCCTGTCATTTTTGCTCTCAGTACTCTCCCTCCCTACAGTCCTCCCAACTCTGATTCCCTCTTTGTTCACCTCTCCTGCCTCTCAGCTCCAAAGATTCTTTCTTAACTAGAAAAATTCCTTTTATTTCTTTCCTTTAATCCACCAGGATTCCTGGGTCAGTTAAAATTCTATCTACCTTTCTTTTTAACTTTGCTAACATAAATAATAAATTTTAACTTGTTCCATTAAAAGAACAGTTCATTTAGAGTCTGGATGATAGAAGCACTCTTCAGTTCAGTTCAGCCGCTCAGTTGTGTCCGACACTTTGTGACCCCATGAACTGCAGCACGCCAGGCCTCCCTGTCCATCACCAACTCCCAGAGTTCACTCACACTCAGGACCATGGAGTCAGTGAGGCCATCCAGCCATCTCATCCTCTGTCGTCCCCTTCTCCTCCTGCCCCCAATCCCTCACAGCATCAGAGTCTTTTCCAACAAGTCAACTCTTCGCATGAGGTGGCCAAAGTACGGGAGTTTCAGCTTTAGCATCATTCCTTCCAAAGAAATCCCAGGGCTGATCTTCAGAATGGACTGGTTGGATCTCTTTGTAGTCCAAGGGACTCTCAAGAGTCTTCTCCAGCACCACAGTTCAAAAGCATCAATTCTTTGGTGCTCAGCCTTNGTTGCTCAGTTGTGTCCGACTCTTTGTAACCCCATGGACTGTAGCCTACCAGGCTTCTCTGTCCATGGGATTTTCCAGGCAAGAGTACTGGAGTGGGTTGCCATTTCCTTCTCCAGGGGATCTTCCCGACCCAGGGATTGAACCCGGGTCTCCCGCATTGCAGGCAGACGCTTTACCATCTGAGCAACCAACAAAGGGGCAATTACGTGCCATTTATAGAACATGAAATGATGATTCCAAAAGAATTTGGTTAGAAAAGACTTTCAGGATTATCCTAAAGCAAGCTAATTTTCAGTTAACATAGTTGTTGCTTCATACAGAGGTTTATAATTTATCATGTCCAGTAGCCTACAGGAGGCAGTACAGTGTAGCTGTTAGGAAGGCTGACACAAGACACAAGAGAGCCCTGGGTGGAATCCCACGCCTACCACTTATCACCTTGTTACTCTCATTGGGCAAGTGACTGAACCTCAGTTTTCACGTCTGTAAAATGTACCTACTTTGTAGGTTTTTTCCCCCCTTAATAACCAGAAATGAAACAGTACCCAATGTCTGGTAAGTAGTAAGTCTTCAGACACTATTGCAGGTGCAGCAAATAAGTCTTGCCTTATGGACAAGAGAAGCCTTGAACCAGCCCCACCTGGAGCCCCTGCCTTCACGGAGCTCACGTTCTTACTCACTGACCCAGGAGAGACGACAGAGAGCGCTGGGCCAGAGCAAGCACCACCCAACCACAGAGTCACGGCACAGGGCAGCGAGGAAGCACAGCACCGCCATCTAGGAAACAAGCTGATGGGTAAAACGGATGCAGTCTCTGTTTTAGAGTGAGTAGAAAGAATGGCAACCCACTGCCAGGTTAGTGGGTATGGCTTGGCCTGCTGTCCATCAGAGAGAGGCTCACCGGATTAGTCAAGAGTCGTCCTCAGGTGTGGCCTGTGGGAGCAGGTGGGGTTTAGTCTGCACAGCCCTCAGCATTACATTATGCTCCTACTTCTGGCGTGCCTAGGATGTCCCCATTCTGGAACATTCTAAAGGCTGGCAAGTCTACCTCCTGCAGATTCCCTTAGGAAGGCAGACAGGAGGTCATGGAATTATGTCACTTGCTCTCATTCATGCCCATCTAAATGGCTGGTCTTTTGCTCAAGTTCTCCAAAGTATTTTATTTTAGTATTTATTCAATTTTATTTATTTGGCTACACTGGGTTTTAGTTGTGGCACTTGGGATCTTCAATCTTTGTTGAAGCATGCGGGATCTTTAGTTGTGGCATGTGGGATCTAGTTCTTGACCAGGGACTAACTCCCACTCCCTGCATTAGTAGCATGGAATCTTAGCCACTGGACCACCAGGCCAGTCCCTTTAAGGTATTTTGACCCTGGGCTGCCCTTCCCTTGGTGATGATTTACATTTTATGTGCTTCCCTGTTCTCTTCCTGTCATTCCATCTGTCACCGAAAACTGCCATTTTAACTTTGGTGTGACTTCACCATCAGGACTTCGTTAAGATTTTTTTTTTAATGTGGACCATAGCCCTGGGATTTCTTTGGAAGGAATGATGCTAAAGCTGAAACTCCAGTACTTTGGCCACCTCATGTGAAGAGTTGACTCATTGGAAAAGACTCTGATGCTGGGAGGGATTGGGGGCAGGAGGAGAAGGGGACGACAGAGGATGAGATGGCTGGATGGCTTGATGGACGTGAGTCTGAGTGAACTCCGGAAGTTGGTGATGGACAGGGAGGCCTGGCGTGCTGCAATTCATGGGGTCGCAAAGAGTCGGACACGACTGAGCGACTGAACTGAACTGAACTGAACTGATAGCCAAAGTTTTTATTGAATTTGTTACAGTGTTGCTTATATTGTTTATGTCATGGAGTTTTGGCTCTGAGGCATGTGGGATCTTAACTCCCTGGTCAGAGATGGAACCCACGTTCCCTGCATTGGAAGGCGAAGTCTTAATCACTGGATCACCAGGGAAGTCCCATCACCATCAGAATTTCTGTTGCTGTTTTCTGAACCATAGAAGAAAAGATTTTTGTCCTTCATGTAGAAGGAGACATCTAAAATGACGTACAACTAAATAATATATGCAAATAAGAGCTCTCTCGTTTTCTCAGCATCCCAGAGATGGGTTCAGGGAATCCACGTAGATGAGGGCATTTCCAAATCACTGAACACAAATGCGACATCAGCAGCAGCTAGGGGATGGCTAACAACCCCCTTGGCTAGACCTTTGACAGAAAAACAGGACAATCTTATACCAGTTTCACAGGTAAGTACAAGTGGAATTTTAATTCCCAACCTCTGAGGCTTGAAAAGCATCCTATGGTTATCTCTGTAGATGGCATATAAGACGTAAAGGGACATGTAGAAATCCACACAGGGAGTTTTGGCCACATGCTTTAACCAACTGGACCCAAACATCCCGTCTGCAGTCTTTACAGGGCTCTCTTACCACCCTCCCCTTGACACTTAGGAAGACTCAGAGCTCCGTTTCTTTTCATGTAGTCAGCTGTTATTTAGCTATGCTAAGTGTAAGTCGATGCTTTTATTAAGCTTTCCTAGTTCCTTAACTATAAAGAGAATCATTTACACATTCCTCCAGGAGAAGGTTGTATTTCATAGGAGAAATATATATTTGATATGTTCATTGGAAAGACTGATGTTGAAGCTGAAACTCCAAAACTTTGGCCACCTGATGCGAAGAATTGACTCATTTGAAAAGACCCTGATGCTGGGAAAGATTGAAGGTGGAAGGAGAAGGGGATGGACGACAGAGGATGAGATGGTTGGATGGCATCACTGACTCAATGGACATGAGTTTGAGTAAACTCCGGGAGTTGGTGATGGACAGGGAAGCCTGGCGTGCTGCAATCCTTGGGTTTGCAAGAGTCAGACACGACTGAGCGACTGAACTGAACTGAACTGAAGTTTAAGTCGATGTTTTTGTTAAACTTTCCTAGTTGCTTTACTGAACTATAAAGAGAATCATTTACACATTCCTCCAGATGACGGTTATATTTCACAGGAGAAATATATATTTGATATGGTAGGAAGGAGAGAAACTGGACTAACAGTGGAACCCAAACTTTGAAATGAGTATTGAGTTGTGAAGTAGGAAAGGAAATATATTGAAAAACGTCCTTTGTGTCTTTTGAACTTATTTATTTTCCTACTTTATCCTTCACATTTCAAAACCAGAATTCAAACATATAACATTTTATATATTATAAAACACATACTATCTAAGTGTTAGTTGCTCAGTTGTGTCTGACTCTTTGTGACCCAACGGACTGTAGCCCACCAGGCTCCTCTGTCCATGGAATTCTCCAGGCAAGAAGAATACTGTGTGGGTTGCCATTCCCCTCCCCAGGGTTCTTCCTGACCCAGGGATTGAAACCAGTCTCTTGCATTGAAGGTGGATTCTTTACTGTCTGAGCCACCAGGGAAGCCCTATAAAATATGTACTATAATAATATATAAAAATATACCTCCTTTTATCCAAAAGGGAGAGTTAGGCCTAGATGAGCAGGAAAATGACCAAATACAAGGCTACAAACTGAAAGTCCGAGGCCATTACTAAGAGAGTGGAACGATCTCTCCAGTAATTTTAGTCATCCCATCTCTGGGAGGACTTCAGAAGCTGTATCTGGAGTTCATGGACTTTTTGGCCTTTATTTGCACGTTGGCAGGTGGAATACAGGCTGCAGAAAAATCATTATTGGGTTGGCCAAGAAAGTTTGTTCAGATTTTTCCATTACATTGTATGGAAAAACCCAAACGACTATTTTGGCCAACTCAATAGACAGGGCTTACTCTGGGTCAGGCAGACGATATCTGCGTGTGCCAACATCAGCTCATTCACTCCTCATATCTATAATGTGAGTAGTTCAGTTCAGTTGTTCCGTTGTGTCTGACTCTTTGTGACCCCATGAATCGCAGCGTGCCAGATCTCCCTGTCCATCACCAACTCCTGGAGTTCACCCAGACTCACGTCCGTTGAGTCAATGATAATGTGAGTAAGGCTACTGTCATTATCTCCACTTTTCAGATGAGAAAACAGAGGCCACAGATGAGTAAAAATCTTCCCAAGGCTATGCACAGCAAGCGACAGGGAATAGCTGGGATGTGAACACAGGTGGACTGGTCCCCAGCTCTGTGTCGTCCACCACCCTACATGCCTAAAATGGTGATCTGGAAGAGCACCCAGGAGCTGGAGAGAAACAGATGTTTGATGATATTAACACAGAATAGTGGAGGGTGAAAAACCCAAGGAAAAGAGCATTTACACAAGAAAGGTCTGCAAAGAAGAGAGAGATTCCTTTTGACAGAGGAGCTTAGAGAACCAGCCTTTACTCACTTGGAATAAAAGTTGGTTGATGACCATTTTCTGATCATTTTCCAGCCCAATCGGAAAATGAAAGACTGTATTTTAGCCTTCAATCACCTGGGCTGTAATCCTACCCCTTTGCTGAAAGTTTTATGTAAATAAAGATGCAAGAAAAGACCCAAATGAGCAGCTGGTGTTATTTCTGTTTTGAAACGGGTATGTTCTGATTGGAAAAGATGTTTAATGAATGGCCTGAGCCGGCTCACCAGATGCTGACAATGAAACATTTAACTCTACCAATAGCAGGTTTCAGCCTCGGAAGATTAGGCACACCCTCACCTGTCTGACAGCGTTGTAGGAGCGATTAGCAGACAGGAATTAAAGAGCTGAAACCACTGAGGCTTCATTCAGATGCCGGCGATGGCTACTGGGAGGGGTCACCATATTCATGGAGACAGGTGGGAAGGAAGTAGTGGGAGCTTACTGTTTTCCCTTTCTGGGCTGTGAAAGAAGAGCCATTTGTCTTCTAAAGAGAAAAATGTGCCTAATGTTCACAATCACAGGATGTGAAACCTCAAAAATGGAACGAGAATTTCACATGATAAAAATAACATAGGGTCATCAGAAGAGATGTAACATGGTCACCAGCATAGAACTGGCCCCATCTGATTGGCTCTGGGAAGCTTTGCCTAGTTTTACAGATTTTTTTAAAGATATGTTTTTATATAATGAAGAAAAACACTTGAGACGTTTTAAGTGTGAGCCAATGAGAGGCTGGGAGAAGGCAAATGGAAAATCCTGGAAAATCCCATGGACGGAGGAGCCTGGTGGGCTACAGTCCATGGGGTTGCGAAGAGTCGGACATGACTGAGCAACTTCACTTTCACTTTTTACTTTCCTGCATTAGAGAAGGAAATGGTGACCCACTCCAGTGTTCTCGCCTGGAGAATCCCACAGAGTAGCCTAGTGGCTACAGTCCATGGAGTTGCAAAGAGCTGGACATGACTGAGTAACCAGCAGGTGATTCTTCTAATGTGAGTCAGGCTGAGAAGCCAGGTTGGTTTTCTCCCATGCGCAGTGGGATCAATAATAACTCCTGTGCAGGACTTTTGTGAAGGTCCACTGAGATATAAGGCAATTCATGTGCCTGACACAGCGCCTGGTCTGCAGGGGCTGTCGTGTGACTTCATGTCTACTTTCTGATTTAACGGTCACCTCAACCTTACGAAATGCGAGGAAGATAGAGGCTAGCTGGTTTGGACGTCTGTGTGTCTGGCTGATTTTGAATTACATATCATTTTACTCTCCAAGGAATTTCATAGCCTCCCTAACCTCTGGAGTGCCTCAGGGCCAGTGCTCAGAGCCCTTTTCTGCACTGTCTACCCTTTCTGTACTGATCTCATTCAGCCTGATGGCTTAGTTTAAGCTGAACACTCCAGCCTGGACCAGAATTCTAGGCTCACAAAGCCGGCTCTCCTTGGATGTTGAAAAGACATCTCAAACTTAGCACGTTCAAGATGGAACTCTTGATCTGCCCCCACATCCCTCTTCCATGGGTAAAATCTGTATATCATCCAGTCTCAGTTCAGTTCACTTGCTCAGTCATGTCCGACTCTTTGTGACCTCATGAATTGCAGCACGCCAGGCCTCCCTGTCCATCACCAACTCCCAGAGTTCACTCAGACTCACATCCATCGAGTCGGTGATGCCATCCAGCCATCTCATCCACTGTTGTCCCCTTCTCCTCCTGCCCCTAATCCCTCCCAGCATCAGAGTCTTTTCCAATGAGTCAACTCTTCGCATGAGGTGGCCAAAGTACTGGAGTTTCAGCTTTAGCATCATTCCTTCCGAAGAAATCCCAGGGCTGATCTCCTTCAGAATGGACTGGTTGGATCTCCTTGCAGTCCAAAGGACTCTCAAGAGTCTTCTCCAACACCATAGTTCAAAAGCATCAATTCTTTGGCACTCGGCTTTCTTCACAGTCCAACTCTCACATTCAACATGACCACTAGAAAAACCATAGCCTTTACTAGATGGACCTTTGTTGGCAAAGTAATGTCTCTGCTTTTCAATATGCTATCTAGGTTGGTTATAACTTTCCTTCCAAGGAGTAAGCGTCTTTTAATTTCATGGCTGAAGTCACCATCTGCAGTGATNCATAGCCTTGACTAGACGGACCTTAGTCGGCAAAGTAATGCCTCTGCTTTTGAATATGCTATCTAGGTTGGTCATAACTTTTCTTCCAAGGAGTAAGTGTCTTTTAATTTCATGGCTGCAGTCACCATCTGCAGTGATTTTGGAGCCCCCCAAAATAAAGTCTGACACTGTTTCCACTGTTTCCCCATCTATTTCCCATGAAGTGATGGGACCAGATGCCATGATCTTTGTTTTCTGAATGTTGAGCTTTAAGCCAACTTTTTCACTCTCCTCTTTCACTTTCATCAAGAGGCTTTTTAGTTCCTCTTCACTTTCTGCAATAAGGGTGTTGTCATCTGCATATCTGAGGTGATTGATATTTCTCCTGGCAATCTTGATTCCAGCTTGGGTTTCTTTCAGTCTAGTGTTTCTCATGATGTACTCTGCATAGAAGTTAAATAAGCAGGGTTAAATAAGAAGTTAAATAAGCAATATACAGCTTTGACGTACTCCTTTTCCTATTTGGAACCAGTCTGTTGTTTCATGTCCAGTTCTAACTGTTGCTTCCTGACCTGCATACAGATTTCTCAAGAGGCAGGTCAGGTCTTAGGAATGTTCAAATCTACCTTGGGAAAATTTAAGGGCTAGAGCTCACATGCTTTCCCAGGTTCACACAGGTTTCCCAAGGTCTTGATTTTTGACAAACAGCTTAATGTTAAAGCTCAGCATTCCCTTCTTTCTGTAGAACAGTTTCCTCTGTCTTTTATTCAAATAACAGAAAATCCCTGCTTCTTCACTCATAAACATTAAGAAAAGGAATCCAGGTAGTAAATATATAGGTGAAGGTGATAATATATCATATTTATATAAAGCTTCACAGTTTAAAATAATCTCGTTTGCTCATCACAACAAACTTAGGAAATGGGAATAAAAGATATTATTTTACTTTCCAGATGGACAAATGAAGACTCAGAGGATTTGTCTTTTTTTGCCTAAATTATACCCCACAAAAGTTAAGATGAGAAATCCAGTCTCTGATCTTTAATTGAATACCCTTTTTAACATGCCACTGTTTCTCTTTCTCATAAAGAAATCAATGTTTATGGCAGCTAATATTGCTTAATTTGCTTCTTTTTCTCCTAATTTGCTATCTGCTAATGTGCTTTAGGATCATATTAACTACTCAGTTTCATTAGTGCAGTGTCCTCATCTCTCATGCACCCCTGATGCAAGTATGTGAACTAGCCCAGGCTAGTTAGCTGGAGGAAGAGAGATTAATGAGCCCATCTGTACTAATCTGAGGCAATCCTAGACCAGGCTTCCATCAGGCAACTCCCAGATATGTGAGAGAGTCTGACCACGATCAACAGAGGGGCCTCCTTGAGCTCTAACTGCCTGCAGAAGGCAAGGTTACAAATATACGCCACTAACCTGGAGACCTGTGAGCAATAACAAATGTTTATTACTTTAAGATATTGAATTTGGGGTTGGTTGTTATGCAGCAGTAGCTAAATGATGTAAAACCTTGTCTTGGGGACTAGTGATACAGATCTGACAGAAAAACCACCAAAGTTTCTGCAAGCCACTCAGTTGGTTTTAAAAGATAATATATTTGGAATCTGACTTCCAAATAAAAAAAAAACTTTACATTTTTTTTTAAGTTGCAAGACCACTTGCCTGTCTGATTGATTGATGGTATATTTCTGTGTATAGAAATAATCTGAAGATGTGTTCAAGGTGGGCCAACTGACTGAGTATTATTAAACATAAAACCTGTTAATATTTTGATGAATAGTGCATTGTTTTAAAAATACCCAGCCATTTCACTAAAACAACTTTTAATCCCCTATTATACACATTTCAGATTTATAAGGAATCCAAATGAGTCCAGAACATAGAATGGAATAAGACTTATTATACTAAACTGTACATTTTCAGTGGGAGCCATATTGCCCCCAAAGGAAAGAAAATTGGTTCTTTGGGGGCAAAAACCTTAGGTGTTACAATGGCATGTAGCCTTCTGAAAAGACCTAGTGCATACAAATATATAGTATATCCATGATATTAGACTTGGGGAAGAGAGGGATGAAGTCTCCTTAGGGGAGGTGATAAAAAAAAGTTGCAAAACATCGTTCTAAGCAGAAGTTGGCACCAAATTGTAATGGGCAATAGTTTTTTTCAATGTATTCTCTTACATCATTTATTTTCCTCTTAATTTATAGCCTTTAATGATGCTTCTGGTTTCTGTTTTCCATTTTTACTCAAAATGAAACCCATTTCTCCTCATTTCTGAAATAGCTTCCAGAGTAGAATCCTTGCTAATATTTTCACCATCACCATCATTAATTATTTACTTTTTATAAGGAACCACTAGCAAACACTCTCTCTGGATAAATATATTCCATCTGCTACAGAGTTCTCTAGCCTTGTTTCCATAAAGTCCCTGTAGACGCAAGTCCCTTACACCTGGCTGGTTTAGCAGCAAGTGTGAGAGAAAACAGCTGATTGATGTACCCAGATAAGGTGGTAAGAGAGTCTTCTCATACTGTGGTCTCCTGGGAGGCAAGGGTTTCTGCTAGAGTAACCCTCTGGCCTCTCTCCGTCCCCTCCCCCTTAAGGAGCAGAGACTCAACTAATAAGTGAGGCTGAAAGAAGCTGAGGATGCTTGGCTCAAGTCTTGCCCTGCAGGATCAGCTTGCCAGCAAACAGCGTTCATGCCCATCTGTTCCTTAGGCAAGGTTTTCAGGAACATCCTCCAATGGGGGGATCTTTCCCCAAGTACCTGACTCATATTTAAGTTCCAAAGGAGCCAATTGGCAGTAGAGAGAAGGTATTTTCTTGAACTAGCCTTTTTCAGTCATAAAAGTTTTCCTTTGATATCTGATGCCTGTGTCTATAAGTTGACTCCAGTCTTGGGTGGGTACAAATATGGGTGCAAGATACTTGTTTCCTTAAATCTGCACATGAATTTCCCTTAGATGAAGCTTTTCTAAAGTTGAGATAACCTTCTCAAGTTCAACTTCTTTACAGAGCCCTTCAGCTAGATCTAGAATGGCTGCTGCTAAGTCGCTTCAGTCATGTCCGACTCTGTGCGACCCCATAGACGGGAGCCTACCAGGCTCCCAGTCCCTGGGATTCTCCAGGCAAGAATACTGGAGTGGGTTGTTATTCCCTTCTCCAATGCATGAAAGTGAAAAGTGAAAGTGAAGTTGCTCAGTCGTGCCTGACTCTTAGCGACCCCATGGACTGCTGTCTACCAGGCTCCTCCATCCATGGGATTTTCCAGGCAAGAGTACTGGAGTGGGATGCCAGTGCCTAGAATGGCTGGATTCCATAATTTATGCCTCCTACATGGCTAACCACCTCCTGCGTATGAAACACACAAACCACAGAATACATTAGGATCACCACAAACGGGTCAAGCATGACAATCTTAGGTTAAATACCTCTGTAGAGCTCATGATAGAGAGTCCAGAATCCTTAAAAGGGAAAGTTCAGTACTGTCTTCTTTTATCTGGAAACGATTCCTTCATATACTTATTCAGCAAATACACATGCCACACACATCACAAGCACTCTGCATTTGCTACCCTGCCTCTTGCTGCAAGAGATGCATGTAAGACACATTTCTAAATTGTGAGACCTAAACAAACTTGCTGCACAACTTCTGCAAAGACTTCTGCTTTAATGGAAAAAAGCGTAAACCTGGTTGGCATTTCTTTCTTTTCCTGACTTAATTGTGGACCTGGAAGCACAGCCGCCTTCCTGCACCATGAATTTAATAACAGTGAGGGTGAGATGAGATCAATCATGAGCTGAACGTGTTGAAGCAGGAAGACAGAAAGAGCTAGAACTCCTCTTGGCAGTTGAAATGATAGGAGTCCAAGCCACCAAGTACCTTTCTCCAGATTCCTTTTTACTCTGCGGGGGCAACAAATCTTATTTATTAAGTCTCTGCTAGTCAGGCCTTTTGTCACTCCCAGTCAAATATTTTCCTGATATATGACAGACAACAGTGTATCTGCTTCCTACTCTTAAGTTGCTCATAGTCTAGAGTGACCTCAACAGAAGGGGAAATACATTATGATTAAGGTAAATATAGGAAGACAGCAAATAGAAAAATGGGCCCTAATTTAGTCAAGGGTGGAATTTTTGGAATAGTTAAATCTAGGATAAAACCTGGAAAAGCAGAGACATTACTTTACTGACTAAGGTCCATTTGGTCAAAGCTATAGATTTTCCAGTAGTCATGTATGGATATGAGAGCTGAACCATAAAGAAGGCTGAGTACCAAAGAACTGATGCCTTTGAGCTGTGGTGTTGGAAAAGACTCTTGAGAGTCCCTTGGACTGCAAGGAGATCCAATCAGTCCATCCTAAAGGAAATCAGTCCTGAATATTCACTGGAAGAACTGAGTCTGAAGCTGAAGCTCCAATCCTTTGGCCATCTGGTGTGAAGAGCTGACTCATTAGAAAAGACCCTGATGCTGGGAAAGAAGAAGGCAGGAGGAGAAGGGGATGACAGAGGATGAGATGGCTGGATGGCATCACCTACTCTATGGACATTTATAAATAAATAAGTTTGAGGAAGCTCTGGGAGATGGTGAAGAACAGGGAGGCCCAGCGTGCTGCAGTCCATAGGGTCGCAAAGACTTGGACACGACTGAGTGGCTGAACAACGTAGGGTTAAGTGTTCTAGAGCAACAAATACAAGAAATAGCAACAAGACAGTAGAGTTAGAAGAGAGGAAAGGAGTGAAGCCAGATGAGGACAAAGAGAGAGCCAAGGGTAAGGCGTGAATCAGATCAAACCTGCCCCAACCCACACCTATTCTATGCCGAATGGCAGAACTGTATGGTAGCCATGATGCATTGTAGACAAGAGATTATGTCCAATCATTGTTTATTTCCTACTGGTCTCCTTTTCATCAAGAAACATGTCTCCTTACATGTACTGAAAAATCGGGGGATGATTCAATATACAAATCTCATAAGCTTTCCTTAATCTTCAGTTCAATTCAGTCGCTCAGTCATGTCTGACTCTTCACGACCCCATGAATCGCAGCACGCCAGGCCTCCCTTCCATCACCATCTCCCGGAGTTCACTCAGACTCACATTCATTGAGTCTGTGATGCCATCAAGCCATCTCATCCTCTGTTGTCCCCTTCTCCTCCTGCCCCCAATCTTAGCTGGGGGTAATTCAAAAGCCAAGCTTTGTCTCAGATGTTTAACAGTAAATATTCTATTCAATATTCTCTTTTAAAGAAAACATATTTTGGACCCAAATCTGAGCTCTGTCTTCCTTGAAATTCTCCAAATGCTTTATGCTTTCATGGCCTGGTTCTTCTGTTGCCTTTAGTGACAGCTGAGTGAAATGAGGGGACTTGTGGAAAGTACTTGTAGGTGGCCATTCTTGCCTGAGAGGAGAGAGGAAGGATTCACAGGATGGCCTAGTGAGCTGGGCCAAACAGCGCTCAGCTGGGGGGTGTCTGGGATGAGCTCTTCGACTTCATGATTCTTCTTCCAGGAGTTGCCATTTCATTGACTGCAAGTTTTACCTTCTACCTGCCCATGATTACTTAACAAACCTCAAACCTTGGTGGCTTAAAACAACCACTATTTATTTAACTCATTATACAAGTTCAGTTCTTGGTTCCAGTTTGGCTTATTCTGGCTGGCTCTGCTCATGCATTTGTGGATAGCTACTGGGCTGTGACCAGCTGCATTTTTGATGATTGTGGTTGTTAACAGCTGGACCACTGAGGTCTCTCATCCTCCAACCTGGTTTACATGATGTCTCAGGTTCCAAAGCAACAAAGAAGAAAGCACTGATGTGTAAACATGTTTTAAGTCTCTGCTTGTGTTATGCTTGCTACCTGTCCAAGTTCATATTCCTCCTCTTAATAAGAGGAGCAATGAATAACAGAGGCACATTGGAAAGAATACAGATAATAGGAGGTACTTAACTAGTGGCCATCTTTGGCAATAAGACCACTACAGCTACACATTAAAATTAGCTGTGCGTGATTCCTGGGCAGGACACCAAACCAATTACATCAGAATGTTCTGGGAGTAGAACCTGGGATCAATGCTAATTTATTTATTTATTGCCATTGGTCTAGGGCTCTATCTCCAGCTCTGGGGCACCCGTTTACAGAAGAGTTGGGCCTCCCAAGAAACTATTTTTCAGTAGGGATAAATGATTTTTATTTAATTTTTAATAATTAAAATCGAAGGATAGTTGATTTACAATGTTGTGTTAGTTTCAGGTATACAGCACAGTGATTCATACATATATTTTTCAGATTATTTTCTCTTATAGGTTATTACAAAATATTGAGTGTAGTTCCTGTGCTACACAGTAGGTCCTTGTCGGCTATCTATTATATATTTAGGAGTGTGTGTGTGTTAATTGTCTTTGTTCAGTCACTAAGTTGTGTCCTACTCTTTGTGATCCCATGGTATCAGACTCCTAATTTATTCATCCCACCTTTGCTCTTTGGTAACCGTAAGTTTGTTTTCTATGTCTACACGTCTATTTCTGTTTTGTAAATACATTCACTTGTATCATGTTTTAGATTCCACATATAAGTTATATCATACAATATCTGTCTTTCTCTGATTTATATCCCTTGGTATGATAATCTCTAAGTCAATCCATGTAGCTGCTAATAGCATTATTCCATTTTTTTTTTATGGTTGAGATGTGGTTACTGTTGTTCAGTTGCTTACTCATGTACGACTCTTTGCGACCCCATGGACTGAAGCATGCTAGGCTTCCCTGACCACCACCACCTCCCAGAGTTTGCTCAAACTCATGTCCATTGAGTTGATGATATCATCCAATCATCTCGTCCTCTGTTGCCCCCTTCTCCTCCTGCCCTCCTGCCCTCCCAGCCTCAGAGTCTTTTCCAAAGAGTCAGCTCTGGGCATCAGGTGGCCAAAGTATTGGAATTTCAGCTTCAGTATCAGTCCTTCCAATGAATATTCAGCATTGATTTCCTTTAGGATGGACTAGTTGGATCTCCTTGCTGTTCCAAGGAATTCTTAAGAGTCTTTTCCAACAGCACAGTTCAAAAGCATCAATTCTTCAGTGAATTGAAGAAAGAAAGAATTCACTGAAGAAAGAATTATGGTCCAGCTTTCACATCTGTACGTGACTACAGGAAAAACCATAGCTTTGACTATAGAGACTTTTGTCGGCAAAGTAATGTCTCTATTTTTTAATACACTATCTAGGTTTGTCATAGCTTTCTTCCAAGGAGCAAGCACCTTTTAATTTCAAGAGGGCAGCTACCACCTGCAATAATTTTGGAGCCCAAGAGAATAAAATCTGTCACTTTTTCCATGTTTTCCCCATCTGTTTGCCATGAAGTTATGGGACCAGATACCATGATTTTAGTATTTTGAATGTTGAGTTTTAAGCCAGCTTTTTCACTCTCCTCTTTCACTTTCATCAAGAAGAGTAGTTCGTCTTTACTTTCTGCTGCTAGAGTGGAGTCATCTGCATATCTGAGGCTGTTGATATTTCTCCCAGGAATCTTGATTCCAGCTTGTGCTTCATCCAGTCCAGCATTTCTCATGATGTATTCTGCATATAAGTTAAATAAGCAGAATGACAATATACAGCCTTGGCATATTCCTTTCCCAGTTTGGAACCAGTCTATTGTTCCATGTCCAGTTTTAACTGTTGCTTCTTGACTTGCATACAAGTTTCTCAGGAGGCAGGTAAGTTGGCCTGGTGTTCCCACTTCTTTAAGAATTTTCCACAGTTTGTTGTGATCTATACAGTCTAAGGTTTTAGTGTATTCAATGAAGCAGATTTTTTTTTTTCTGGAATTCCCTTAGTTTTTCTATGATCCAATGGATGTTGCCAATTTGACCCCTGGTTGTTCTGCTTTTTCCAAATCCAGCTTGTAAATCTGGAAGTTCTCAGTTCACATATTGTTGAGGCCTAACTTAAAGGATTTTAACCATTACTTTGCAAAAATGTGAAATAAATGCAATTTTGCGGTAAGTAGTTTGAGCATTCTTTGGCATTGCCTTTCTTTGGGATTGGAATGAAAACTGACCTTTTCCAGTCCTGTGGCCACTGCTGAGTTTCCCAAATTGTTGACATATTGAGTGCAGCACTTTAACAGCATCATCATTTAGGCTTTGAAATAGCTCATCCAGAATTCCTTCATCTCCAGTAGCTTTGTTCACAGTAATGCTTCCTAAGGCCCACTTGACTTTACACTCCAGGATGTCTGGCTCTGGGTGAGTGATCACACTATCATGGCCGGGAAGTATTCCACTGTATATATGTATCACATCTTCTTTATCAATTCGTCTGTCAATGGACATTTAGGTTGGGTCCATGCCTTGGATATTGTAAACAGTGCTGTTATAAACACAGGGGTGCATGTAATATTTGAAATATATTTTTTGTCCAGATATATGCCCAGGAGTGGGATTATAGGATCATTTGGCAACTCTATTTTTAGTTTTTAAAGGAACCTGCCTGCTATTTTTCATAGAGGCTGTACCAATTTACATTCCTACCAACACTGTAGGAAGTTCCTTAGAGAAACTTATTTTACAGTTGGCAAACTCTTCAGTGGGGCTTCCCAGGTGGCTCAGTGGTAAATAATCCACCTGCCAATGCAGGAGACTCAGGTTTGATCCCTGGGGCAGGAAGATCCCCTGGAGAGGGAAATGACAACCCACTCTAGTATTCTTGCCTGGAAAATCCCATGGACAGAGGAGCCTGGCAGCCTACAGTCCGTGAAGTCACAAAAACGTCAGACAGGACTTAGTGACTAAGCACCAACAAAACTCTTCAGTAGTTTAGGACTTTTTGATACACAAACACTGTTTTGGTCCAGCTGATTGGGGATGTCAATCCAGTTAAAATTGGCCCCCGTAGATCAGATTTCCTCAAACTTTGGTGTGTATCAGAATCATATGGAAGGCTTGTTAAAACAGGAATTGCTGAACCCCATCCTCAGAGATCCTTGATACATAGGCCTGGGGTGAGGCCCAAGAATGTGCCTTGGAAGTTCTCAGGTGCTGCTGCTGCTAACTGGACAGGACATTTTGGGAAACCACACATGTAGACATACAGTGTGGCTAGTCGCTCAGTCGTGTCCGACCCTTTGTGACGCCGTGAACTGTAGCCTCCCAGGCTCCTCTGTCCAGGAAATTCTCCAGGCCATAATATTGGAATGGGTAGCCGTTCCCTTCTTTAGGTGATCTTCCCAACCCAGAGATCTAACCCGCGTCTCCCGAACTGCAGGCGGATTCTTTACCATCTGAGCCACCAGGGAAGCCCTGGCCTTAGCTAAGTATAGCATCTAACTAAGGTGGTCTCATTGTCCTGTGAAAGGACTGTGGCTATTATTGTGAGTTGAAGTGACTTTTGCAGGAGTTCTAAAACTCTTTTACTCCAGGACATTAAGATACAGCCAGAGAGTAAGTCACTCTGTCATAGGTTAGCAGGTCCTTTGCTGGGATAAGACTGTGACAATTCCTGAGGCTTTTCATGGGTCTCTCTAGAGCATTCACCTGACTAACAATCCAGTTCTGTGCTTTCCCTCCCAGCTTTCTATTAAATGATGAGAAAAGATGAGGATTTGGAGTAGCTGCAGCAAAGCAGCCTGCAATCTCCAGTCCCAACAATGAAAGTCTGAGACATTACAGAGAACTTATTCATCCAGTTAACAATGCTCAATCCGAACCCTCAACAGGTCTCAAATGAATCCCTGCGGAGTCAATGAACTTGACCCGATACCAAGAGAGAGTTAGTAATAATAGGGGAAAACCACTCGCCTTTTGCAAGATAAGAGCCAATGCGTTTTAAGCGCAGTGTTTGCAGCCTTGAGCATAAGGAACAAAACACTCTGACTTTTCCTGATAATTGCAGTGGAGAATGAAAGGACTCTTATCAGCACTGGCCAGAAAATTATTTTCTATTCTTTTATGTAATCACCCACCTATGGATAAAGTACACCCACCGTCTAAGTATTCCCACCCAATTCTGGGTAACGCAACTTCAAGAGTTTGTTATGCACACAGTTCACTCTCCATGGGAATTTCAAAAGCAGAGGGATGGTTTTACTTAACGTATAAGCCATCGCTTGCTGCTCATAGCAACAGTACTAGCTTCGCCAGAGCTCGACACAACTCTAACTGCAGTCCAACCAGTGCTCAGCGTGGTCCCTGAAGTGCTGCCGATCTACCCTTGGCCCTCCCAGGAATTTTTGAAGCTTGAGGCTCCTTTTCTTTATGCCAGTGCCCCTGAATATCCTGGGTATTTTTTCTCTCTACGATCATTCAGGACACACTTTATCTTAGACTCCTTTTTTGTTAGAGATTGAAGTATAGTTAATTTTGATGCTGTGTTAGTTTGAAGTGTACAGCAAAGTGATTTGTATTTTATCTATATTTATATTCTTTTTCAAATTATTTTCCATTATAAGTTAGTACAAGATATTGAGTACAGTTCCCTGTGCTATACAGGTGGTCCTTGTTGTTTATCTATTTTATATATAGTATTGTGCATCTTTTAATTCAAAATTCCTAATTTATGTCCCCTCCTCCCTGTTATCCCCTTTGGTAACCATGGTCTGTTTTCTATGTCTGTGAATCTATTCCTGTTTTGTAGATAAATTCATTTGTATCATTTCTTTAGATTCCATATATAAGTGAGGTATGATATTTGTCTTTCTCTTTCTAACCTAATTTGATCATCTCTAGGTCAATACATGTTGCTGCAAACAACATTATTCCATTCTTTTTGTGGCTGAGTAATATTCCATTATATAAACCACATCTTCTTTACTATTTATCTGTTGATGGGCATTTAGATTGCTTCCATGTTCTGACTATTGCAAATAGTGCTCTCATGAACACTGAGGGTGTGTGCATTTTTTTGAATTAGAATTTTCTCCAGATATATGCCCAGGAGTGAGATTGCAGGATTATGCAGCAACTCTATTTTTAGTATTTTGAGGAAATTCCATACTGTTTGTTCCCCAAAGTGGTTGCCCCAACTAACATTCCCATCAGCTGTATAGGGGGTTTCTTTTTTTCTCCACACCTTTTCTAGCATTTATTATCTATAGAATTTTTATGATGGCCATTCTGACTGGTGTCAGATGATACCTCTATGTGTCTTTTTTGGAGATATGTCTATTTAGGTCTTCTGCCCATTTTTTGATTTATATATATATATATATATTTTTTTTTTTTTGGTCAGGACACACTTTCTCCTAAACTTTTTTTAGGCTAAGCCCCTATAGAAGAGATGTTTTGGCCTCAAATAACATGGTTATTTCCATTTTACCATGAGTTTTCTCCCCTTCCACGTGCATATAGGAATATCATAGGTGTACCAGTTCAGGTGCATACAACAAGAATTATTATTAGGGAAATAACAATCTCCAAGTCTACATTAATAACATCAATTTCTGCTCAGGTCCCCAGTCAGGGAGGGCTCCCCTAGGACTCAGAAGCTTGCTTTTGCTTCTCCCACCAACATGTTTATATATTCCTGCATCCCTCCTTTGGCCACCGCATCTGCTTTATTTCTGGAGTCTGTTTACCAGCTGTAGTAAGTGGAACAAAATACATCAACTCATTACCAAGCATTTCAGGTTTGGACAAAAGCAGGAAAGGCCAAGTTTCCGAGCACAGAAACCTCAGCAAGGCTGGGCTTAGCTTCCTACACTTTCCTTCCATTCTTGCAGCACTGTCCCCTTCCTCCACGCTTTTTCTTCTACATCAACTCTGTTTTTCCCCCTTATAATAATCTCAAATACTTGTCTATTTCTTAGTTGTGAGGTTTCAGTCTAGGCAGAGTTAAAGTTATTCTCTTCCTACTCACACTGGTTCACAAATCTCTTAGGAGGTGTGTTGTGCCAGCGATGGTAATGGAGTCTATATAGTAGAGCATGCCTGGGGTTTAGACCACCTACTCCTTCTGTCTATCACATCTTATCCCTAGGCCAATGCACCAGAAATCTCATGATGGTAGTTTCTTTAAAAAACATCAATCAAATAAAATGTGTGTAACCCAGGAATTAAGCCAACTGATAATATTAACATTACTGTACACAGTAAGTGGCTTTGGATGAAATAACCACTTGTCTGAAGACTACGTACACAAATACGCTGTGGATGAATAAATAAACACCATCAGCCACATGAACATGTTTATCTCAAGCTGACCAACTTGGAGCTATTTTGAGTTTTATAGGAACCACACTGTATAGAACAAAACAAAATGTGGAGATTGAGGAAATTGTTTCAAACGGACTTTCTAGTTCAAAATTTAGTCAATTTCTCAAAAGTAAAAAAGAGTAGATTCAATAATTTGCAAGATCTAATTACTGTACCTTTCTTTCTAGGATTTTAAATTTCGTATTTTTTCCCTTTGTCCAAAGCAAACTCAGATGAGACCAGTTTGACTGTTTGATTAAAAAGTTTACTAATCTTTTAATAATGTTCAATCTCCTAATATTTGTTTATTACCTGGAGATTTAGTTCATTTACATTTATTGTCATTACTAATATATTTNTGTTCTAAAACCAGCTTGAACATCTGGAAGTTCATGGTTCATGTACCGCTGAAGCCTGCGACCAAACAGAGGTTAAAGCTTCTGCCTGCCATGTGGGAAACCTGGGTTCGATCCCTGGGTCAGGAAGATCCCCTGGAGAAGGAAATGGCAACCCACTCCAGTATTCTTTTCTGGAAAATCCCATGGTTGGAAGGGCCCGGTGGGCTACAGTTCATGGGGTCACAAAGAGTCAGACACGACTGAGCGACGTAACTAAACTATGGTGGAGGTAATGAAGATAATGGTGACCTCCCTGGAAAGGTCCCATGCATGCACTGCTACAGTCCATGCCTCTAGCCCTGTATCAGGCCACCATTGACCTACGCCTCTGCTGGAGACTCCTGGATATTCACGGGCAAGTCTGGGTCAGTCTCTTGTGGGGTCGGTGGTCCTTTCTCCTGGGTCCTGGTGTGCACAAGGTGCCCACCACGAGTTTGTTTCCCAGTCCTCTGTAATCTCTGGCAGCTCTATGGTGGGGTTAACGGCGACCTCCTCCAAGAGGGCTTATGCCAAACCCAGGTCTGGTGCACCCAGAGCCCCTGCCCCTGCGAGAGTCTACTGCTGACTCGTACCTCTACAGAAGGCACTCAAACACAGTTCTGTCTCAGTCCCTGTGGCGTCTCTGGGTCCTGGTGTGCACAAGGTTCATCTGAGCCCTCTGAGCATCTCTGGCAGGTATGGGGTTTGATTCTAAAGGCGATTTTGCCCCTCCTACCATCTTGCTGGGGCTTTTCCTTTGTTTCTGAACCTGGAGTATCTGCTCAGTCACTCAAGTGCCACACCATGGAACTCGCATATATCCTTCACTTAAACACTTAAATTCACCAGTTAACTTTTTGCCACATTTACTTTTCCTTTCTTTCTCTTTTTCTGTCTGTTCCTCTTTCTCTCTTCTCTGTTTGTGTATATAGAGAGTCGGACACGACTGAAGTGACTTAGCAGCAGCATGTCTATATGCATATATACACATATATATTTTATGAACCATTTGAGAGTAAGTTGCTAACGTTATCTTCTTTCCTAAATACTTTTGCTAATATTTTCCCAGACAAGTGTGTTCACTTACATAACCATAGTACAATGATCAAAATCAGAAAATACAGCATTGACATAAGATTTTTATCTAATGTAGAATATATACTCAAATTTTGCTGATGGTCTTGATGTCTTTAATAGCAATATTTTCCTCTTACAATGTCTACTATATTATCAGGTAGTTTATTTAATTATTGTATCCTTTTAGTCTCTTTTAATCTAGAAAAGATCATCAACCTTTTTTTGTCTCTCACAACATTGATATTTTTGAAGCACATAGGCCAGTTTTGTATATAATCTAGTGACATTAAAAACTAGTTTTAAAAATAGCTGATTTGAGAATGAGTAGTACTTCAAATCCATAGGCACAGCTGTAGTTTCTTTAGAATATGTCAGTTTGTGGTTTGAATTTTGCAAAGTTCCTCATCCTTTTGCCTTTAAATTGTACTGTATGGAGACACACAAGCGCACACACACACACATACACACATGTTTCAATTAGGAGAAAATAAATGAACTTAGGGCTTTGAGACATTCCCTAATATAACTGCATAATTGGGGTCAATGCTGTGGTGTCCCACAAAACTGTGGTAGGAATCACTGGCTTATTGTGAAACACAAGACATATAGATCTGAACATATCTGGCAGATCAACAATCTCAAAAACCTTTAAGTCACACATCTGGAAATAAAACTTAAGGTAATATATAAAATTAAGATTGTGTCAAGAAAAGGCATGCTAAAACCAAAAAAAAAAAGTTTACTTGTCTACTTAGAGAATAAGACTGGTGATCCTATACAGTTCACACGAACAGTGATATATGGTAACCTACTTTTTATATGATTTCCCTTTAGAACTAAAATCCCAGTTATGATGAAGAAAAAGGATATTGCTTATTAAAGGACATTTCAACATCCAAGCACAGAAGACAAGCTACATCTTCAGCAGCCCAGCTCCCCGAGGTTTGCCAACCAGTGCATTTCAGTAGAACTAAAGCTCAGTACTTGTGATACCTTTGAGGAACAATTGACAGAGGATTTCCTCTTGAAGAATTTGATTTTCATAACAAAGCGAAAGACAGATATGTTTGATTTTCATAACAAAGCGAAACCAAAGTGAATAAGAAAGACAAAGAGCCCGCCAGTGACGTTTAATCTCTGGACTCCTACAGGTTAATGGACTGGCAAGCAGAACCAGGTAAGTGATATTGATTCTATAAGCCTCCAAGTGTGGAGTTTCCCGATTTGTTCTGTCTTCTGTGTAAGTATAGATAATGTGATTAGAAGGAATCAAGCGTTCATTCAGTCTTGTCTTTGAATCATATCATGCTCCAAAGTAATTTTTCAGATAGTGGTTTTGAACATTTTAAACATCTCTATCCTACCACTCCGTACATTGTACTCTCTTAATTACGTTATATCAACTGCATTATAATTATGTCTAACTTCAGGACATTTCTGATTTGTTTTAAACTATATTGATTACTCAAGGCTCTGTACTGAGTGGCTCAGAATTTGTTCCAATTGCTTGTACTAATGTCAGCAGCTGAATTAAGCAAGTGTCTGTCGGATTCAGGGAAATAGAAACTCTCTCAATAAACTGCAAGGCATGCCAGATGAAAGGAGTGAAGGGAACTTCATAGCTCTTTCTCAAGAAATATTATTATTCAATTTGAACTGAAGCCATTAGAAGATGTTATATAATATATGTTTATAGAGTGTGTGGTTTAACACAAGGCAGCATCATAAAAGGGAAATTACAAAATTGTATTCAGCTTGGTGTTCTTATTAATGTTTGTTACCTTTCTTTTTCTGTTGAGTTGGTTCTCTACTAGGAAGATAGCATTGGTCTTTTTCTATTTTTGATTTAAATGAAAAATAGTGAAAACATTCACAGCAATTTAACATTTTTTATTTGTGACTCTTACCTGCAGATATAGTGTACTAAAGTAAGAGACTGTGGACACATAAGTGAATAATTCATTTGATTACCTCATGCCTTTCCCTCCCTTTACAATTTTAATGAAATTATAGAAACAAAATGACTTTTGATCCAATGGATTTAGTGCCTTTGAGAGAACTAAAAATACAAGTTATCTATAAAATATTTTTGGTTTGTTTGAATGGAAGGATAAAGACAAGGGTGGAACTGAAATTGGCTTCTTTTCTTGAGAGGCTAGGAGATGAAACTCAGAAACACTGAAGGGTTTTAGATATATTGCAAAGACAGCATCAATAACAGAAACTCCACAGCCTCCCTTTTTTCCCCATGAAATGTCCCTGTTTTATTTTTGGAGCCACTTTTCTCCTGTTATAGCAGCAGCATATAACTCACAATAAGCTTTTCATTCAGGTTGAAAACTGAAGGTTTAGGAAAGTGTTCATGCACTAAACCCAGAAGACCGTCATCCTGGAAAGGGTGTGTGATCCCCAAGTTAGGAGTAGGAAAAGGCGTTGGAGGAATGGAGACATTGAAAAGATGTTTCCAACTTTTAAATGTCTGTTACAACTAGGAAGTATCTCAGTTTGGGGCTCAGTTCAGTTAGTTAAAATGCTTTCTTCCTTGTTAATTCTCTTTCTTTTCTTGCTAACCTCTCTGGTCTCCCATTCCTGCTACATGATGGTATATTGACAACATTAAAGAGAGTACACACACACACAAGAACACACTGGTGAACAAGGTGAGCCTATGGTGGCTGAAACCCAGTAGGGAATAATCAAAGATGAGGATAGAGACCTGACCCGGAGACCCATTATCCCACAGGTCAAGGGCCAGCAAGCTACAGACCAGGGACCAAACCCGCCCTTGGTTTTTTCGTAAGTAAAGGTTTATTGGAATATTGTTGTACCCGTTTATTTACATATGAGCTATGGGTGCTTTCAGAGAACCATGGCAGAGTTGAGTAGTAGTGACGGAGACCATATGGCCCACCAGGCCTAAAATATTTATTATCTGGCCCCATTATAGAAACATTTGCTGACCCCAGCTAAAAGCCAAATGTTATTTTCCAAAGGGTGGTCCCAGACCAGCAGACTCAGCATCTACTGAATCTAGGAATTTGATAGAATGCAAAATTTCCAGCCCCATCTCATCTGGAGTTAGGGCCCACAATCTGTGTTTTAACAAACCCTCTGGGTAATTTTGATGCACTTTAAGACCCTCTGGGTCAGAACATCTTAACCAGATGTTGCTAATGAGTTGCAGGTGTGCCAAAGATATTAGGATTCGGGCCATGTGGCTGGCATCACGTGGGATCCCAAAGGATCACAATCTGCGCAGGACATAATTAAAATTGTATTTTACAAGTTAATTTGGGCAGATCGATGATAATTTTCATACTGAATGAAATGCCTGTCACTCTCAGAGACTATTTTATAATAACAAAAAATAACATTTTGTAACACTTAGTGTAAAAGTAGTTCAGGGGTGTCTCAAAAAGAATTTTCAACTTGAAAATGTTCCTGCACAAGTGGAAAGCACATGTTTATGTGTGTGTTTGTGGATTTAATACCTTTTTCTTCAAGAAAGAGAAATATATTTAAGGTGGATTCAGTAGAGGGATATATGTTTATTTTAAAAATATCTTCAATGCAACCCTATTATATTATACTTTATTGTTCAGTTACTAAGTCATGTCTGACTCTCTGTGACCACATAGATTGTAGCATGCCAAGCTTCCCTGTCTTTTACTATCTCCCAAAGATTGCTCAAACTCATGTCCATTGAGTCTGTGATGTCATCAAACCACACTTTAAATGAACATTATCTATGACAATCCAGACAAGATAAATTAGTCCAGGGATGCAAGATATCAGTAAGTAATTTACTTGGAATAGTAGTCTGCTTACTTGCACCTGAATAGGATTCCACTGACAATAATTCATTGCAAGTCATATTTTCAGAACACTTTCATTGCTTTCAGCAAAGCACACCTATAAGCTAGCACTCTTAACTGGCAAGTGCACCCTTGAATGTAAACTCAATTCAGTTCAGTTGTTCAGTCGTGTCCGACTCTGCAACCCCATGAATCACAGCACGCCAAGTCTCCCTGTCCATCACCAACTTCTGGAGTTCACCCAAACTCATGTGCATCGAGTTGGTGATGCCATCCAGCCATCTCATCCTCTGTAGTCCCTTTCTCCTCCTGCCCCCAATCCCTTAGAGCATCAGGGCCTTTTCTAATGAGTCAACTCTTCGCATGAGGTGGGCAAAGTATTGGAGTTTCAGCCTCAGCATCAGCCCTTCCAATGAACACCCAAGACTGGTCTCCTTTAGGATGGACTGGTTGGATCTCCTTGCACTCCAAGGGACTCTCAAGAGCCTTCTCCAACACTGCAGTTCAAAGCATCAATTCTTTGGTGCTTAGCTTTCTTCGCAGTCCAACTCTCACATCCATACATGACTACTGGAAAAACATAGCTTTGACTAGATGGACCTTTGTTGGCAAAGTAATGTCTCTGCTTTTTAACATGCTATCTAGGTTGATGATAACTTTTCTTCCAAGGAGTAAGCGTCTTTTAATTTCATGGCTGCAATCACCATCTGCGATGATTTTGGAGCCCCAAAAGATAAAGTCTGACACTGTTTCCACTGTTTCCCCATCTATTTCCCAT
>SJYV01000609.1:42401-80922 GCA_006410875.1 Neotragus pygmaeus | reverse complement strand
GATGTCTGGCTCTAGGTGAGTGATCACACCATCATGATTATCTGGTTCATGAAGATCTTTTTTGTACAGTTCTTCTGTGTATTCTCGCCACCTCTTCTGAGTGTAAACTAGCAAGTAGTAAAAGTGCTCACCCATCATAAGGATGGAGAATGTGGACTCTTCAGTCATATGTAGAACAGGGCCACAGCAGAACACTGGAATTGGGAACTGGGCCTATAGCTTACCCATGCTGGGTCTTCACGTTTCTTTCTGCAAATCTCTGTCCTGGAATTCAGGCCTACTCCAGGACCCTCAAAACTATCTCAGGAGAGTCAGATTATTTGGATCAAAGATGCTCTGAGAACCCCTGGTGGCTTTTGACTGTCTGGGGATTTCTGCAGTGATCAGGGTCTTGCCCAGTGGGTGGCTCTGGGTCCAGTTTGGCCTGAAACAACATTTGGGCTTGCACACCCTGCAAATCCTACCCTCGCCCACCAAGTATACACACACACAACATGGAAACAGGAGGGTGTGTAGACTCTTGATGCCTGTGGGGTGTGAGATGGAGCCATAGACTCTCCAGAAGAGAAACTGCTCAGGACCACTTCAGACAGTTCATGGTTGGGCTAAGAGAGTGGTGTTTAAACCTCCTCTCTCTGTACCTGACTGTGAGGGCCTTTGTGAGCATGCACCCCCACAACAGCCGGCATGTTCCTCATTGCACTTAGGAGTATATACTCTGCAAGGTAGGTCTGCCATAAGAGAGACAGACGCAGGAGAGGCCCCCACAGGTAAATACCCTGAGGAGGTGTTTCTGAGCTCTGGGCACCCAGAGGTGCAAGAGGAGGCACGAGCTCTGGGTGGGTCTGTCATCTGGACTTAGACTTCTTGCTCCACAAGGAACAGGACAACTGGAGGAAGGCCCCTTGAGGCCTGGGGCCAGGACCGGGGCCTGGTGACCCTAGTCTGAGAGCAGCAGCCGACTTACGCTGACATCTGCGGCCAGATGATCGTTGTGGAGTTTGTCCTGGGCATCGCAGGTTGTGGGGCAGCTAGATGCCAGTAGCACCACAGTTGTAGCAACAAAAAATGTCTTTCGATGATGTCTGTCAGGCGTGGCCAAGTGCTCCTGGTGGAGAACCACCATTCTACACAAAATAGCACTTAGTCTCAGCATGCGTGGATCTCCCTTGATTGACTCAGAACGAGATCTTCCTTCACAGGGTTTTATTTATTTATTTATCTCCAGTTCATTGAGATACAATGTCCATATAACATTATTTAATGTGTACAACACAGTGATCTGACAGATATATTTATTGCAGAATGAGTACCACAATAATGTTAATTAAAACATGCATAGTTACAATTTTGTAGTGATAACTTTTAAAATCTAATGTCATAACAAATTTCTAATAGACAACACCATCTTGTTAACTCTACTCACCATGTTGTACCTTTACTTGTACTATATAGATAATAGCAAATTGTTTCCCAAATTGATTGTACCAATTTATATTCTATCAGTGACACAATTTTATATTTGCTTCATATTTTCTTAAACCCTTAGAAATACTAAGAAAGACCCTCAGAATTCTAATTTTTGTTATCTGTTGGTATGCAGTGGCTTCCATTGTGATTTAACTTTAATTTGTCTAATTATTAATGACACAGCATCTTTTCATGATTCTTGGTCATTTGGATTTCCTTCTCTTTTGTGAGATGTTTATTCAATTCTTTTTCCTAGATGCCCATCCCCTTCAACTCCTAGCTTTGCCTGCTTTTCTTACTGATTTCTAGGTATCTTTATGTACTCTTAATCTGAAAGCTTTATTGGTTTTATGAATTTCAAATATCTTTTACCATGGTTTTTGAAACAAAAATAAAATGCAAAGTGAGGCAGCTCCTTTACATTATATTCTGTATCATCTTTGTGCAAAATGGTAGTTCCTAACCTTGTTTGTTCACAATTACAGTGGAAATAAAAGTCAAAAATATGATATATTCTCAAATTTTATCAACTTACATTAGAGCCAAAACCATCATTGCAATGGCTGCTTTTTCAGAGCTATGCCTCAAAAAAAAAAAGTTATCTCATGCATTGATTCTAGCAAATGCTTACAATAAAAACACAGATTTCAATTCAATTAACTCAGAAGAAAATTTGTTTCATGTTACAAATCCAAAGTTGAGTGCAGAATGCGAATGTTCAGAATAGAAATGCTCCCCACCAAAATATATCAAGAATTATGGACATTACATGTCATGCCCATGCCAACATGTAGCTAAATCTTTAGAGTCCACTTAAAATCATGTTTCTATCATTCTCCCAAATAAAAATAATAGAAAAATAATTAACAAGCTATCTGCTATTCCAAACCAACCAATTTTATGTTATTGAGCTTTGCTTGTCTTTTTGGCTTTATTTTATTTTTTCTATAAACATGAATGTGCATATTAAAGAAGAAATTCTGCTTTAATTAGGCAGAAAATTATAGAAAATTGCATAAGATGACAGTTAGCAACTTATAGCATATTGTCCAAATCCAGCCAGCCCCTGATTTCTAAGTAAAATTTCACTGGAACACAGTCATGCTTATTTATTTACATATTTTCTAGGATAGTTTTTATAACATTGGGTTGGCCAAACATTTCATTCTGGTTTTCTGTAAGATCTTACAGTAGCTATTCTTGAGTATTTTCTGGACATGCCAGGCTGTGAGTAATCTGATTTTTGTTTCAGCTACTTGGGCTCAAACATATTGGTTAGGGTGGGGGGCCCAGGAGTGTTGTGTTTCTCAAAGGATGAATCTAGGTTCTTTATATCCGATTTATCCTGAGATGGTTGCCACCAGGGGATCTTGGTAAAACTTGTCATTGCCTTCTGATAAATTTATCTCAGATCCAATTACAGCTCCTTAAATGATGTTTCCAACAATGTCATAGAGTGCTGAAATGGACTTTGGAATAGGCAAGCAAGGCTCTTTCTCTCTCCTTCTCTTAAAAGCTCTCCTGTATTTACACACTCCTTATATTTTCTTCTTAGTACCAAGAAATACTTTCAGATGGGGTCTTTGGTGTGCTTATGTGGAAAGAGGCCAGATGGATATCTTGAAGTCACCGTTTGTCACTAAGATGGCTATCTTGGTATTCCATGGCTTATTTATTGTTAATTGTGCTGGATGGGGGCTCTTTTCCAGTTGCGGTGCATGGGCTTCTCCGTGCAGTGGCTTGTCTCGTTACGGAGCGTGGGCTCCCAGGTGTGTGAGAGTCAGCAGCTGCAGTGTGTGGGCTTAGTAGTTGCGGCTCCTGAGCTCTAGAGCGCAGGCCCAGTAGCTGTGGCTCAGCTGCTCATGGGCTCAGCTGCTGCTCAGCATGTGGGATCTTCCTGGATCAGGAATCCAACCTCCGTCTCCTGCACTGGCAGGTGGATTCTTCATCACAGAGCCACCAGGGAAGCCCTCATGACATTTTTATATTTTGATTTTTCTTTTCTGATTCAGGGAAAGTTGGCGATAGGATTTCAGTGTGATGCTTTCGATGGTTCAGCAGGTATTAGGATGGGTCTGAGAGTATGCGTCTAACAAGCTCCCAGGGAACGTGCTACTGCTGGTCCATGGGCCACACTTGGTATCACGGTTGCCTGGTCACTTTTAGAGGTGGGAGAGCATTTTCTCATTTGCTGCTTTCTAGGATAAGGTCTTTATTATACATCATTTGTGAAAACATCTGTTACTCACGTGAGTTCTCAGAGTGAGTCTAATGAAGGCTTAATGTTAAATAAATTGTGACTATTCAAAACCAAATAAGTTAGAAATCTTTGGAAAGGACTGGAGAAAGTGATGAATGGGGAACAGAGAAGAACACGCTTCAACTCCTGTTCATGACTAACCTTTGGACTTTTTCCATACATTTTTCTCATTTAAGTCTTCCAAAAATACTCTGAGGTAAGCATTATTGTCCCCATTTTATAATAATAAGGAGCCAGATCATAAGCTCATAACCATCCAAACCAAAATGTGGGGAATTCTACAGGAAAAGTGACCTCATTTCTCTTTAAAAAAAATAGCATGGAAAAAGGAAGAGGAGCGGGAACCGTCACAGATAAAGGCCTAACAGAAACAAAGCAAACAAAATCAAGGTTTTGTTTGGAACCTGATTTTACCAAAAGCAAGCAAAACAAACCCCACAAAACCCATGAATAGACACATTTGAGACACTGGTAAAATGGATTGAGGACTGAATATTAGCTATTAAGAAATTCATTAGGTGTGGTACTATTGTTACAATTATGTTATAAAGCAGAGCTCTTATTGTCAGAAGTTGATTGGTGAAATTATATCTTGTCTGGATGTGCTTTAAAATATTCCACCAAAAACACAATAAATTAAAAAAAAATGGCTGTAAACAAGAATCAAAGAAAGAATCAAGAGTGGCAGAATATTGATTGATTTTACTTTTTAAAACTATTTTGAAGCAATTTTAGATTTAAAGAAAAGTTGTGCTATTTTTTAACACAGGGTTCTGAATATATATTGCCTAACTTCCCCTAATGTAAACATCTTATGTAACTGTGCTGCTGCTGCTAAGTCGCTTCAGTCGTGTCCGACTCTGTGCAACCCCATAGACGGCAGCCCACCAGGCTCCTCCGTCCATGGGGTTTTCCAGGCAAGAGTACTGGAGTGGGGTGCCATTGCCTTTTCCGATGTAACTGTGCAACAATGGTCAAAATCCAGAAATTAACATTGATATAACATTACTAACTGACCTACAGGTTTTATTCTAATTTCTTCTACCTTTCATCATGCCAAGTCTTTTTTCTATTGCAAGATCCAACCCAGAGTCCCACACTGTGTTTCATTGTCCTGTCACCTTAGTTTTCTTGAACCTATGACAGTCCCTCAGTCTGGTCTGTTTTTCATGCCGTTGACACTTCAAGAAGACTAGTCAGTTATTTTGTAGACTAGTCCTCAGTTTCAGTTTGTCTGATGTTTTCTCATGATTAGATTGAAGTTATGTTGATAATTATTGAAGCTGGGTAATGTAAATCTAGAATCTCATCATAGTGTTCTCTCTACTTTGGGGCATGTTTGAAAATTTCTTCACTAGGCATAAAAAAAAAAAAAAAAAAACTAAGACAGGAGGATGTTGTGTAACTTGTTTAAACTGACTTATTAAATGAGCAGAACTGGGATTAGAACCCAGATTAGTTTGACTGAAAAGAATCTGTGACTTTTACAGTATGAAATGTAGGATACAAGATAAATGATATCTGGTTGTTAAAGTTACTTCCATGGGTGAACTCTGTAGAGAGATTTTTTTTCACTGCTTTGAATGTAATTAATCAGGCCCCAATTTCTAGGGACCAACCAATAATCGCTATATTGGATCAAGATTGAATTGTCTTGTAGGATCTATTATTACCAATGAGAGATTAAAACCACACAAGCTAGCTAAAAGAACTATTGAATAAATGGTGGAAGGGTAGTTCATGGAATTCAAATTCTGGAGAATAGCAGGCTTACCATGCATAAAGGACTGGGAAAAATACAATAGACAATCACCTCTCTTTCTGTGTCTCTGTCTGTCTGTCTCTCTGTTTCATTGTCCTGCCTTCCTGGGAAATCATTCATCACACATGGCTATAAAATAGTAAATGGATGCTTCATCTTGAGTCTATAGGACCTTAGATACAGGGTTATTACCAAGTGATTCTTAACTTCCAGTCTTCTTCATTCAAATCCTCAGTCATTTAATCCAGTTTCCCCATTTTATGCATTAAATGATCATGCTAGTCCCGTGAACTGTGGCTGTGGAGGGCACATATACTCTTGGTAACAGGAGCCTGCATCCTCCCTCATCTATGGCTACACAATGGGGCTGGGGCAGGGCGGGGTCAGGCTAAGCTAAGAAGTAACAGGCAAAGTAATATCTCAGCTCCACAGAATCAAGCATTAATGAGTTGTGTCTGCTGCTGCTGCTAAGTCATTTCAGTCATGTCTGAGTTTCATACTTTCACTGAGTTGTGTCTACTTTTTCTCAATTCTAAACCCTCAGAAGAAGTTACAGTTGCTGATTCCTGGTTTTCACTGTTCCAAAGGGAAGACATAATTTACTAACACTAGCTGATTTGAATTACTTGAAAACCCCACAGTTTTATACTAAGGAACTGACATTTAAGTTCTTTGAGTAGCTTGGCACAATTCTTGATCTGGAGATGAGAGGCTAGTAGAAGAAAGAGATGTGCAAATTTTAAAATGACAATACAATAAGTTTAATGCTGCAGTGGAAGTGCATACAAGGTTCATAGGTATGATATGGAAGGAAATGTCAACCAGAGTGGTTGACATGAATCTTTCATTGTGTCTCAAAGCATCCATTTTAACCACCAGGCTGTTGAACTTCAGGGTGGAGGGTGATCTGGTTACTTAACAGGAATGTTGGGTGGAAGATATATGTGTATATATACCTTCTGCTCTTGTGGTTAACCTGTGTGTAACCAGAAGTCTGGAAGTCACAATGTTTAGAGTAATTAAATGAGTAAAACACAGCTGGATTTATCACAGAACAATGGAAGAGCCACACTTTCCCCCTATAATATGCACAAGTAATGCCAGAAAAGTGCTACACAGATGAAGTCAGAATTTTAAATGGTCATGTCTATTTACCATTGGCCATCTGGAACATATAATAAAAGGAAATCCATTAGAAGGAAACATTCAAATATACTTGGCTTTCAAAAGTTGGAAGAACAGCAGAACCAGTTCCTACTTGGACTGGAGTTTGTTTATTTTGCTTATTTGAAAGCAGAGCCAAAGGCCCTAATAGTTTTGACTAACTCTAAGTGTTTCTTTGTTTCTGTATATTTGGGCTGGACCTGTATCTGCAAATGAGACTTTGCAGATGGCAGATGACTTTCCTGTCTAGTTTTAAGGACCTTCAAAATTTCTGGGAAATCATTGCTGAAGTCAGGTCTTCTCCAAAAAGCTGCGTCTGCGTCATAAGAAGAAAAAGCATTATTTAATTAATAACCATTTACAGAGTCCCTGCTGTGAACATAGGATCATTGTTGTGCTGTGGAAAAGAGGTGTGAAGTGTCAGCCTGGGTAGAAATAAACATGAAAAGACTAAACCTTACCTTCAAAAATTCTATGCTCCACTAGGGGAGACGAGTATGTGCCTGAGTCCCTGCGCTTTGCCAAGGGAAAGTGGGAGAGGAGGGCAACCCAGGAGTTGAACGGTATTGCAGACACTGCGCATTTCCCCCACATCCCAGGGACACGGTTGAACACAGACAGCCTTCCTTATCAGAGTCATATCACCACCAGGCCAGGCAGGGGCCCTATCATGCATTTTATCCCTTCAGTGTTGGAAGCGATAGGAGAGCCTTAGGACTTATGGCCTTGGACAGATGTTTGCCTTTGACACTGGGACGATGTCCATGGTGTCTCTGCTGGAAATTGTAGAGCTGGGATTAAAAATCCAAATCTGGTCGACTTAAAGTCTCATAGCTCAGGTCCTGGCACTGATACAAATCAGTAAGGCATTTATTCTCTGATCCCAGATTTTTCCTTAGGAAATTAAGAGACTTGAAATCAGTAGTTTGAAAACTTTTTTTTTTTTTAAAGAAAATATAATACTTCTTTCAGATAAAATATTACTCAAGCCCAGGATGGAAGACAGATCAAAATAAACTACTTAGACTGAAGCTTGGGTGAGAACCAGAGCCCTGATCTCCACTCATTCTGTAGGAGTTCCGTGTGTTCTATTATGTTATTTTTCAGAGAAGACTCCCTCTCCTCTACCTCTCCCATGGGAGAGTATACTTGACCACTCCACTGATGTTGGACTTGCTTACAAAGCAAGGACTTGCTTTGGCCAATGAAATAGAAGTAGACATGCCATCCTTCACATTCAAAAGCAGCTTTCACAACCGAGATGGCTTTGTGTCTTGCACTCCTGGACTCTGTTGTGAGAAAAGTATGCCCCAGGCAGTCAGTGCTCCCTAAGCCTGGAAGGAAAGACAGGTGGAGCAGACGTGAGTTTTACTCTTAGTCTGGAGCAGAACCTGCATGACCAAACTGCAAACCCACAAGTAAGATATAAAGGTTTGCTTTTGAAGGGCACTGAGATTTAGGGATGCTTGTTACATTGCTAATTACAGCAAAGGGCAACTAACGTAAGTGTCTTAAACATGGCCTTAGAACCTGTGTCACTCAGAGTATAGATCTAATTGGTGGAGAAAATTGACAATCTAAAATACTAACCAAAAAACACAACGATAACAACAAAACCTCACATTTATTTCATGATAGTGTCCTTCAGTTCAGTTCAGTTCAGTCGCTCAGTCGTGTCCGACTCTTTGCGACCCCATGAATTGCAGCACGCCAGGCCTCCCTGTTCATCACCAACTCCCGGAGTTCACTCAGACTCGTGTCCATCGAGTCAGTGATGCCATCCAGCCATCTCATCTTCTGTTGTCCTCTTCTCCTCCTGCCCCCAATCCCTCCCAGCATTAGAGTCTTTTCCAATGAGTCAACTCTTCGCATGAGGTGGCCAAAGAACTGGAGCTTCAGCTTTAGCATCATTCCTTCCAAAGAAATTCCAGGGTTGATCTCCTTCAGAATTGGATCTCCTTGCAGTCCAAGGGACTCTCAAGAGTCTTCTCCAACACCACAGTTCAAAAGGATCAATTCTTCCAGATAATAAAGTACTTTCTGCTGCTTAGATGCCTGCTGCTGCTGCTGCTAAGTTGCTTCAGTCGTGTCCAACTCTGTGCGACCCCATAGACGGCAGCCCACCAGGCTCCACCGTCTCTGGGACTCTCCAGGCAAGAACACTGGAGTGGGTTGCTATTGCCTTCTCCAGCTTAGATGCCTAGTGTTGCTCTATTTTCATGTTTTGTTTACCAGATACTATCTACTTTATCATGTAGTACCTACTCTGGGAGCTGCCCCCAACTCAGGTGGATGCACCATACTTTGTAATGAATCACCTGGAGTTTTTCTTCTTTATGGCTCACCCTAAAAATACACTATGAGCTTCCTCAGGGCAAAGTTCAGCCTGGAGTATAGAAAGTCAAATAACAATGAGAATAGATAATATTTACTGAGCACTTGCTGCAGAAATACACTATTTCCAGAATGTTACGCTAACTCATTTAACCTTTTCAAGCATTTTATAATGTGTTTTTTTTGTAAATGAGGAACACGGCTCAGAGAAGGTAAGGAACTTGCTGGAAGTCAAGCAGCCAGGAGACAGGTAAAACAGGTTTCAAATCAAGCCGACTGCCTAGTGTGGCTTCCGAGTAGAGCTCTTCATCTTACCAGGGGTTCCTCATCTGGCATCCACAGACCCCTGAGTCCGTGAATAGAATCCAAGGGGGCCCTTTTATAGGAATGGGGAAAATTCTGTCTTTTAATACTTTTAACTGAATTGTAGCACTTCCTTCAATTGTGAATGTAGGCTGCAAACCACAGCCATGTTTGCAGAATCTGGAACTTTGTCACAGGGACACATCATTGTTATTTTTTTTTTCACATAGCAGTTGTGGCTGCTCTCTCAAAATACTGCTTACATTCTCCACTAGTAATTAGTAGTTACAGTAGTTATTACACCTATCACTCCATGCTGTTTTTCAAATATTTTAACTGTTTAAAGACTGTCTCTTATACACATCTCTTTGAGACCCCATGAATTGCAGCATGCCAGGCCTCCCTGTCCATCACCAACTCCTGGAGTTCACTCAAACTCGTGTCCATCAAGTCNTTACAGTAGTTATTACACCTATCACTCCATGCTGTTTTTCAAATATTTTAACTGTTTAAAGAAACTATTTTTCTTTGTAATCCTTTGTTTTAAATTTACACTTTAAAAATCTTTCCTTTTTACATTTTTATTTTATATTGAGTATATTTGATTAACATTGTGTTAGTTTCAAGTGTACAGTAAAGTGATTCAGTTATACATATACATGAATCTATTCTTTTTCAAATGCTTTTCCCGTTTAGGTTATTACAGAATATTGAAAAGAGTTCCCTGTGCCATATAGTAGGTTGTGGTTGGTTACCTATTTTAATATTCTGAATGAAGCACTGAAACATGCCTCAAAGTCATCATATTAAATGAAAGAATCTAGCTACAGATAACCAGGTATTATATGATTTCATTTATATGAAATGCCCCGAAGTAGGCAAATCCATACAGACCAAAAGCAAATCAGTGCTTGCCAGAGGCTAGGGGAAGGGAGATGGGAAGCAACTGCTGATGAATATGGGGCTTCACTTGGGATGAAGAAAACTGTTCCAAAATTAGATTCTGGTGATGGTTGCACTCTGTAATTATATTGAAAACAACTGAATTGTGCATTTTAAACACATATAGCACAGAAATTATATCTCAATAGAATTGTGAAAACAACAGCACATTATTCTGAGAAGGGGCTCACAGGCTTCTGCAGAATTCGGTGGGGTCCCTCCACAGATTCTGGTGGGAATGCAAAGTTAGAATCCCAGCCTGCGGCTGTGCCTGATGAATACGCAAGGACGTTCTGAGTTAAATTTTCTAAGAAGTGCTAGCTATCATCAATTTAAGTAATTGGATTGACACTATGAAATAAACCATTGACCGGATGATGTGAACACCAGGGGAAAGCCCCCAGGTCACTTTAAGAGGACGGGGGCCTGGTGTCCAACGGGTCACATATCTGTTGCTCTTTTATCGGGGCATCAAATTTTCTTTCACTTCTCTAGTTAAGACCTTGCTTCTCAGGAAGCCCCAGGGGCAGGAAACAGTGTGACTTCCTTTCTTTTCCCGCCTCCCCCCATCCCATAGGGTTGCTTCTGCCGCTTCAGTGGCGGAGCGGACTCGTGTGCCTTGTTTCCTAGGGATCGGCACTGAGCCCTGAATGAAAGAGTTGTTTTCATGGTGGCTTTGCTGCCGGCAGCTCTGAGATGGGGCCTCTCCTCGTCTGAGAAGACCTCGATGCCCACGGCCACACTGTCCCGGCCAGGCGGCCGCGTCCTCCCCAGCATGGGCTCCTCCCTGAGCCTGCAGCAGCTCTGGGGCGCTTTCGATCCTTCAGAACAGCATCTCATCTCGAGCACCTGCTCCGCTCTTGGGCTAGAAGTGTTTCCTCACCTCAGAAGCGTGCTCAGCCTGGCTAGGCTCAGCTTGGACCAGCCAGGACCTTAATGAGCCCCAGAAACAGTCAGCAATAAATTAAGGACAGGAGTTGGTAGATAAACAGCCCGTTTTCTTCAGTCCCCAGGGAGATTACTCTGCAGTGTATTCCCAGGAGTGAGCCTCAGATGTCCAAGCAGTAATGGGCTCGTAAATACATTTTTTAAACCAGCTTTCCTTCCTTCCCTGTCTTACTTTGTCGCCCTCTCCCCCTAAATTGTGCTTGTTAAGAGCATCTCCAAAAAAACCCCTCTTTGCACTGAAGATCCTATCTCAGGGTGTGACTGAGGGGGGACCCAGGTTGGGCAGAGGGGCTCACTGGGCAGCAGACTCAGGGTCACGCAGCTTCTCTGGGACTGCGGCTCCTTGGGCCATGAACACTGCCATCACTCAGACGTCTGTGGAGCTGCTAGTCTGAATTGCCTTCAGATCCCACAAAATATTGTATTCAGAACTGCACAAATTTTCACATATTGAATGTAAAGCAAATTGTGTTTTCTTTTTGAAAATTGTTTTAAACTACTAGAAGTTAATTCTGGCCAAGTCAAAAATGCAAGGTTGGTTCAAGTAAGGTGATGGAATTCTCCTTGTATGCATCACAAATTGCTCTCAGGGAGAGGAAGTGTTATCCAGTTCATACCAGCCATAAAGCCAATCCAAATGTCGCCCATGTGACAAATGGATAAGCAAATGTGGTCTATTCTTACAAGAAATAAATATTATTCAGTCCTAAAAAGGATACTGACAGGTACATGCTACAACTGGGATGAACTTTGAAAAAGTTAAGGGAAAAAAATCAGACACAAAAGATCACATCCTGTATGATTCAATTTGTGTAAAACATCCCAAAGAGATAAATCCATAGAGAAAGAAAGCAGATTAGTGGCTTCCAGGAGGTGGGTGGAGGTGGAAACAGGGCGAGTGACTGATTAATGGATATAAGGTTTCCTTTTAGGGTAATGAAACCATCTTGGAAACAGATTGAGGGTCATGATTATATAATACTGTGATTATATTAATACTAAATGCCACTGAATTGCACACTCTAAAATGGTTAATAGTTAATTCTGCTGCTGCTGCTGCTAAGTCACGTCAGTGGTGTCCGACTCTGTGCGACCCCATAGACGGCAGCCCACCAGGCTCTGCCGTCCCTGGGATTCTCCAGGCAAGAATACTGGAGTGGGTTGCCATTTCCTTCTCCAATGCATGAAAGTGAAAAGTGAAAGTGAAGTTCCTCAGTCGTGTCTGACTCAGCGATCCCATGGACTGCAGTCCACCAGGCTCCTCTGTCCACAGGATTTTCCAGGCAAGAGTACTGGAGTGGGTCGCCAGTGCCTTTTCCAATAGTTAATTCTGTGTATATGAATTTCCCCTCAATTTTGAAAAGGCATGCTTTACAGATCTTATTACTTAGTGGTAATGTAGGATACTGCAGGTTGGGCACATATTCTGACTATTTAACAACCTTATTGTGGACCAGCCATGCTGCAGGAGAATGGATCAGGCCTGGGAGGCAGGCCTTCTTCTATGGAGAAATCATGGGGGCTCTTCAGGGGTTGGGGGCAGTGATTACTCACTTCTCAATAGAAGTATCTCAAGATCTTAGCAACTAGACAGTTCTAAGTTTCACTGGCTGAGCCTCCTTCTCCCAGGGGACTATTGAGAGACTGACATCTATATTTGTTGAGTGGAATCTTTTATTTTTTAAATTGAAGTATAGCTGAAGTACAATATCATATAAGTTACGGGTGTACAATATAGTGAATCACAATTTTTAAAAGTCATACTCCATAAATTATTATAAAATATTGGCTATATGTGGGATCTAAAAGATGCAACAAACTAGAAATAAAAAGAAACAGACTCACAGATTTAGAAAACAAATCTGTGGTTACCAGTGGGAAGAGGGGAGAGGGAAAGGGGAAGGGGCAATATAGGAACAGGGGATTAAAAACTACAAATTATTATGTCTAAAGTAAGCTACGAGGATGTAGTCTATAGCCCAGCAGGATCTTGTACTGAGAATAATTCCTTCTTCTAGCCCATCGTCCACAATGAGGGCATAGCTACAGCCTGGCTGTGTCTGGGGAGGGGTGGAGCTCACACCAGCGGTCCTGCCAGCATCTTACCCAGTGGCCACCAGTCCCTGATGCCAGAAGGGCAAGCAGGCACTCTGCAGCAGGATGCTAACCTCCACCNCTTCCAGGAGGTGGGTGGAGGTGGAAACAGGGCGAGTGACTGATTAATGGATATAAGGTTTCCTTTTAGGGTAATGAAACCATCTTGGAAACAGATTGAGGGTCATGATTATATAATACTGTGATTATATTAATACTAAATGCCACTGAATTGCACACTCTAAAATGGTTAATAGTTAATTCTGCTGCTGCTGCTGCTAAGTCACGTCAGTGGTGTCCGACTCTGTGCGACCCCATAGACGGCAGCCCACCAGGCTCTGCCGTCCCTGGGATTCTCCAGGCAAGAATACTGGAGTGGGTTGCCATTTCCTTCTCCAATGCATGAAAGTGAAAAGTGAAAGTGAAGTTCCTCAGTCGTGTCTGACTCAGCGATCCCATGGACTGCAGTCCACCAGGCTCCTCTGTCCACAGGATTTTCCAGGCAAGAGTACTGGAGTGGGTCGCCAGTGCCTTTTCCAATAGTTAATTCTGTGTATATGAATTTCCCCTCAATTTTGAAAAGGCATGCTTTACAGATCTTATTACTTAGTGGTAATGTAGGATACTGCAGGTTGGGCACATATTCTGACTATTTAACAACCTTATTGTGGACCAGCCATGCTGCAGGAGAATGGATCAGGCCTGGGAGGCAGGCCTTCTTCTATGGAGAAATCATGGGGGCTCTTCAGGGGTTGGGGGCAGTGATTACTCACTTCTCAATAGAAGTATCTCAAGATCTTAGCAACTAGACAGTTCTAAGTTTCACTGGCTGAGCCTCCTTCTCCCAGGGGACTATTGAGAGACTGACATCTATATTTGTTGAGTGGAATCTTTTATTTTTTAAATTGAAGTATAGCTGAAGTACAATATCATATAAGTTACGGGTGTACAATATAGTGAATCACAATTTTTAAAAGTCATACTCCATAAATTATTATAAAATATTGGCTATATGTGGGATCTAAAAGATGCAACAAACTAGAAATAAAAAGAAACAGACTCACAGATTTAGAAAACAAATCTGTGGTTACCAGTGGGAAGAGGGGAGAGGGAAAGGGGAAGGGGCAATATAGGAACAGGGGATTAAAAACTACAAATTATTATGTCTAAAGTAAGCTACGAGGATGTAGTCTATAGCCCAGCAGGATCTTGTACTGAGAATAATTCCTTCTTCTAGCCCATCGTCCACAATGAGGGCATAGCTACAGCCTGGCTGTGTCTGGGGAGGGGTGGAGCTCACACCAGCGGTCCTGCCAGCATCTTACCCAGTGGCCACCAGTCCCTGATGCCAGAAGGGCAAGCAGGCACTCTGCAGCAGGATGCTAACCTCCACCCTGAGCCCACCCCTGCTTGCAGGCTGGGGAAATCCATGCTTTGAAGCCCTGTGAAAGCACAGGCGGGAGGCTGGCTCTACAGCTGTGCTATTCTGAGAGTGTTCTGGGACCAATAACCTTGGTATCACCTGGGAGCTTGACAGAAATGCAGAAACCTGGAATACACTCTCGCCCTGCTGAGTAAGGACCCCTGAGTGACGTCTATGCACATTACAATCTCAGAAGTTCAGCTTTAGCAAACAATCCCTTAGGTCACTTACTGTTTTGTCTCAAATTTTAGGCTTCTGTCTCCCACACTTGCTGATCTCTTATGGCCATAGTTTGAAATGGACACATCTTTATATCTCTTTAGACGCTGTCCAGGGATTTTCTGGACAGAACCAAAAGCAGTTCTAGGAAACCCATACTTTTAAAAAAAATTTCTTGTTTCATCTTAGAAATTCATATGAATGTTGCACTTTATTCCATGTATATTGATATTTACCTGAACCTAAAACCGCTTGCTTTTTACCTACAAAATCTTTGAATGAAACTGGAGGCTTCAGGAGTTGTAGTGTATTTTTATTCCGATGGCTTTGTATCCCCATCGTCATGTGAGTGCTGCAGACTGCAGAGCAATGTAAAGTGACTCAGGAAGTTTGTGATTCAACAGGGAAACCACTGACCATTTCAGGCTCTATATTAGGGTAAATATAAAGATACAAACATATGATGAGGCTTTGAATTTTTAACTTTGTGTAGTGACCACAAAATAGAAACAAAGATTTATGTGAGGTATTCAACTAAAGCAGGAGGGATTTAGAATAGCTCCATAAACGATTTCTAGACTCAGTGACTGTCTTAGGTTGGCTTCCTTAGAAGCTGAGCCTGAGATAAGGATTTGGGTCGACAGAGGAGCCTGGCAGGCTACAGTCCATGGAGTCACAAAGAATTGGACACTACTGAGTGACTGAGCACAGACACACACTCGGGCACACACGATTTATTAAGGGGCCTCTTGGGAGACGGGGAGTGAAAGAAGCAGGACGAGGCTGGGAGCTGAGCAAGGATGTGTCCTTAGGGAGAGTCTTGGCCTGATTCACAGGGAGCTCAGATACATGGGTGTTGGCATAGAGCTGTCTCACCTTGAGATGAGAGCGTTTAGTACCTAAGGCTCAGCCAGCCATCAGTGATGACTGCGGGGCTAGTACCTCTGGGTGATGTGGTCCCTGTTCACCCCAGGGCAATTCACTGGAGAAACGAATCCTCTTTGTGAGCAGTGAATCCTCTTAATAGCCAGTAAGGACATCTGCGTGTGCAAAGCAGCCTTCACTACAGACTGACATAGGAGTATTCAACACTGGTATTCCCATAATGCCATTCTTTCACTTAGAGACTCCTTCCTGTTTGATTTAATCCCTTCAATTTGCCCTGATGCCATTTTCTTTTCCAAAGTGTTGCTGGACACCACTAGTGTGGGCAGCCACTGGTTTCTGTTCTTGAAAACAAAATTCCCAGTGGGTCCTGGTTATTCCCACCCAGTGCCTTGCTTACTTGTCATTGCATTCAGGTGAAGTTCCTGGGGTGGCTCCCTTCCTTCCCACTTTTGATTTCAATGTGGTCCTGCCCTGGTAACACCCATCAGTTCAGGGGAGATTTTTCCTGAGCACAGAGTCCCGAGGAAATAACAAAAGGAATGCCCTGGCCTGATCGTCCAGCTGATTATTTAAACAGCTGCCAGAGAGCTGCAGCTGCCTTGGCAAGAGTCCCCATGAGGAAGCGAGTCAGTCTACATGAGCGAGTTGCTGCAGTCACCCCGCGGGGAGGCACCCCTGAGTCTGTCCTTCAGACTCAGAGAAGGCAAGGATCAGGCTGTGCAAAATCTGGAAGTGGTTTAATCAGGCATGAATTAATCAGGATTCTTGTGTCAAAATGATCTGGAGGCAGGCGCCCCCTTTTCCTTTATGCACTCCTTTTTCACGCCGTTTTCCTCTCTGCAGCATTTCCCCTCTCCCCAGACTGAGACTGGTTGGCCATGGGCCAAGAATGGAACCTGCAGTAGTCTAAACAGGCCCCAGGAGTTCAGAAATAATTCCTGAGAATTTACAATAAAGATGATTCCCAATGCAACAATTTTATTTCTTATTGTTCTAAGAATGCACTGTAAGTAATAAAACAATATGTCTGTTATGTATGTAGACATCCTTTCTGGAAAGAGCAGGCTTTAAAACAAAATTATAGTGTGTTCCAGATTCTTTGCTATGTTGACTGATAACACCTGACCAGAGCATTCTTTTCTGTGGAGTCACTCATGAGATTACTGCTTCAGAATATATTTTGGGAAGTCTCATATTTTACATTGGTCTAGGTTCTCCATAAAAACAAAACCAATCGGAAATGACAGATGATAGATAGATACATGCTGCTGCTGCTAAGTTGCTTCAGTTGTGTCCGATTCTGTGTGACCCCAGAGACAGGCAGCCCACCAAGCTCCCCCATCCCTGGGATTCTCCAGGCAAGAATACTGGAGTGGGTTTCCATTTCCTTCTTCAATGCATGAAAGTGAAAAGTGAAAGTGAAGTCACTCAGTTGCTTCCGACTCCTAGCGCCCCCGTGGACTGCAGCCTACCAGGCTCCTCCATCCATGGGATTTTCCAGGCAAGAGTACTGCAGTGGGGTGCCATTGCCTTCTCCGAGATAGATACGTGGGGAGGTACTATATGGAGTTTTCTTATGCTTATGTTGGCTGAAAATTTCAAGGTCTGCAATAGGCACAAGAGGGCTAAAGGTACAGCTCCAGTCTGAGTCTGAGGGCCTGAGAATCAGGAGAAACCGTGGTGTTTTGATGTGACTTCAAGTCCAAAGGCAGAAGAACTCAATTTGAAGACAGGGAAAAAAATAAATTTTTCTAACCCAGGCTTTTATTCTATTCAGGTCAACCCACATTGGGGAGGGTAATTAACTTTCTCAGTCTACCAATTGAAATGCTAATCTCATCCAGAAACGCCCTCACAGACACATCCTGAATAATGTTGGATCTAATATCTGGGCATCCTATGATCTAGTCATGTTGACACATAAAATTAACCATCACACATCTATTCTAATCTCCCTTTGGTTCCAGTACCACAGGTCTGATCCTAATCACCTCTGTCTCTATGGACATGAAAATCTAGCTCTTGGGGACACAGTTTGTTCATCTGTGAAATGAAAAGTCTGAATAAGACAATTTATGAAATTCTGACTATATGATTAAATATTCTTTTGTGAAATTCATAAAATGCAGTAATAATCATATTTGATCTTTCTTTGGGATAGAAGAGTCAAACCTTGATTTATATGTGGTGGTTTAGTTGCTAAGTCGTGTCCGACTCTTATGACCCCATGAACTGTAGCCCACCAGGCTCCTCTGTCCATGGAGTTTTCCAGGCAAGAATACTGGAGTGGCTTGCCATTTGTGCATATTTTATAAAAGAGGATCTGGACCTGTGGTGGCAGAGAAAGTGAGTTGCCTATTAATAACTGTAATTTTAACCCAAGAAAAAGACTGTATTCCCAACCTTCTCTTAAAAGTTATGGAAGGCCAAAAGATGTAAGTGGGAACTGTTGGGTGGGATCTGGAAATATTCCTTTAGAAATTTTTGCACCTTTCTTTTCCCCCTCTTCCTCCTGCTCCTTGCCTGGATCAGAGATGAAATATTTGGAGCTCCAGCAGCCATTTTGAACCATAAAGACATCTCAAGGTTAGAAAACAAATACCAAGGACGGAAGAGCAAAAAAAAAAATAGAAAGAACCTAGGTTTCCCCTGACACCATGCAGCTTTCATATTAGCACAGCATAGCCACCTCTGAACTTCATTATATGTTTGGATGTTATTTTGAAAGTCCTTAAAGGAACTGCATTCACTGAATTGGTACCAGAGAGAGCCTAACTTTTGATTTTCTTGGAACAGCATTTTTCAAACTTCAGCATGCATTAGAGAGATTGTTAAAACATGGATTACTGGTCTACCTCTAGAGACTCTGATTAAGTAGGTCTGAGATGGAGTCAGATAATTCACACTTTTAATGAGTTCCCAGGTGATGCTGATGGTGCTGGCTCGGGGACCACACTTTGAGAACCACTGTCTCAGAACATCTCTAATTCATTTGAACAGGAAGAAAGAAACCTCTGCCTCTTGGCAAAATGGTATCACAACCTAGATTATAGGGTGTCAGCAAAATTTAAATTTAAAAACTGCCAAACACCTGATGAATGGTGTCCTGGGAAGTTTCATCTAAATGAGCAGGAGAGGATGGTCTTGATGTCTTTCTCTAAGAGCAAAATGCTGAGAGTTGGCATCACCCGGCTTTGAAGTTCACGGGTGGAGGGCTGGCTCCACAGAAGGCTGTGTGCCGCCGTTTTCAATGTGTGGCGTGGCTGCTTCCTCTCACCCCAAGCAAATGTCCATCACTGTTCATCATAGTCTCAAACGTTCCCTTTATTGCCACCAGCGTCCTGAGGGACATGTTTTTTCAGGTGAATTTAAACTAGTGTTTTGGCAAGTCACCTCAGGAAACCCTCCAGTCTGAGGGAATGTCACTCTCCCAAGTCTCCTCGGGGCAGCCTGCATCTCTGTGAGTCCTTTCCCAGGCTAACATCACATCTGCATTCATTATGAGCAACTGACATGGGGATATGGCCAGAAAGCTCTGGGCGTCATGGTCTTGAGTTTGTGTTCAGGTCTTTAAGGAGAGAGAGAAGTGCGAGCAGAGGTGGCTCAGGTCTTAGAAACCCCCAGTCCCTCTAGACCATCTGCTTCTTCATCTCCTCTTCAGACCTTTCATTTTCAGGCAGAACTGATCTCACTAGGTCAGAGCTCTTTGTGCTTACCAATCTGCTTCTACTTTTTCTCTTTGGTTACTTGGCATAGACCAGGTGCTCAATAAAAGTTTGTGAAATAAACTGGCCACGAGTGTGCAAGGGTTTACTATTGTGATTATGTAACTCTTACTAACTTAATACCATTGTATCATGATTGGTCAACAAAAAATTATAGAATTTTATATCGTGAAAACTACTATTTAATAGAAAACCCTGTAATCACTTCTAAAAATCCAGATGCATATCAGAATTATCTTGGAATTTTTTTGAAAAATACAAATGCCCAGGTATTGCTTTTTTTTTTTGGATTGGAGTTCCAGATATGTTTCTAATGAGCAGCCATGTTTAAAAACAACTGGACTATATGAGGGTCTTTTATCTAGTTTGTTTCATTTTTTCTATTTCATATTCAGTGCTCCCATTTAATTTAGTTTGTATTTTCCAATTTCTCCATTTCTTCTTTTTTTAATGTTCTTTCTCAAGGCTTTATCAAGTGTAGAAGCTTTCATATGCATATATATATAACATATACAATATGTATTTTAGAAAACATGAATTTTTGTCTAACTAAAAAATTTATGATATTTTGATTCCACTTGCTTGATTTAGTATGACTAGAATGCTAGATTTCTAATTTAAAAAGATAGATGAGCAACAAGCAGCAAGGTTTATTATGTGGCACAAAGAAATAGTCAGTATCTTATAATAACCTATAATGAAAAATAATTTCAAAAATAATATATGTGTATATGTATAACTGAATCGCACACAAAAAATCATTCTTCTTTTTGAAATTTAGTAATGTTTATCTTTTTGCCAGTTTTTCTAAATGTCCTATGAACATCTAATAACAACATATGAGACACAAAATATTAAATATATTTATGTAGGATATAAGATCAATAGAAGCTAATTAAATATAAATCTATTATGTTTAAATTATTAATGACATCATTCAAGATGTTCCTATTATTTTTTCTGCACTTGATAAAATACTCTCAGAGAATTGTTAATATGTCTTACTATGATTATATATTTTTTCTTGTCTCTTAAATTTCTTCTGATTTTTACTTAATGTATCTTTGCTGTTAAGGTATCTGATGGTTTATGATGTCTTTCTTCTTTGTGAATTGTACCCTTATCGTTAAAATATTCATCTTTCTTTTGTTTAAAATAAATAATTTTCTTTAAAAGAAAAAAATGTGCAAAGAGAGTGACAACTGTGACAGCTCAGGTTAAGCAGTTGGCGGCACTTTCGCTCCCGTCTTTCCTTCCTCCATCGCTCCTTCCTTCCCTCTTCATGGGATTCTATTGGCGCTCCAAGTCAGTACTCCACTGAGACATAATGTACCTACAGTGAAGTGGACAGATCTTCATGAACAGTTTGATGGTGGTGTAATCTTCACCTGGGTCAAGAGAACACCTCTCTCACCCCAGAGAGAACCCTGGTTCCATTTTCAGTCACTTACTACTTTTGAACTTTGTATAAATATCTGGCTTCTTCAACATAGTGTTTTTTTGTTCATTTATTTTTTTATTGAAGGATAATTGCTTTACAGAATTTTGTCATTTTCTGCCAAAACTCAGCATGAATCAGCCACAGGCATACATATATCCCCTTCCTTTTGAATCTCCCTCCCAGCTCCCTTCCCATCCCACCCCTCTAGGTCGATACAGAGCCCCTGTTTGAGTTTCTTGAGACATACAGCCAATACCCGTTGACTCTTTTACGTATGGTAATGTAAGCTTCCATGTTGCTCTCTCCATACATCTCACCCTCTCCTCCCCTCTGCCCGTGTCCATAAGCCTATTCTCCATGCCTGTTTCTCTACTGCTGCCCTGCAAATAAATTCTTCAGAACCATTTTTCTAGATTCTAAATATGTGCGTTAGAATAAGATATTTATCTTTCTCTTTCTGACTCACTTCACTCTGTATAATAGGTTCTAGGTTCATCCACTTCATCAGACCTGACTCAAATGCATTCCATTTTATGGCTGAGTAATATTCCACAGTGTATATGTGTTGAGACTCAGATGACACCTTTCTTAATTTTTAAAATCGAATGACCTGATCCTGAGCCCCTATGGTATTGGGCTGCTGGACAGTCCTCTGAGTTAGTAGGAAGGCCCTCCGTGCACCTCCCCTAAAGGTCACAGCAAACCTGGGCTGGGGGACGGGGGGTCTCAGGCTTCTGCTGGGGCCCCGCGCCTCCTCCGTCCATGGCTGGCCCACCGTCTAAGCTGGCCCAGAGCTTGGAAACCCAGCACCCTGGGTTTGCAGGCAGTGAGGGAGCTGTTGAGGCCCCAGGGCGTCAGGTGCCCTTGTAGCTGCCAGGGAGGCCTGTCCCCGCGCAGGGCTCTGTCTGAGATCCCAGACCTGGGGCCCTCAGCCCTGCCTCTGCCACCTTGTCTCAGCAATCTCCTTTTCCCAGCCGCAGGAATCTGCCTCCGTGTCCCCATCCCTTACTTTCCCCTTACTTTAACAAAAGCCAGGAATGAGATTGCTTTCTTCCAGCAGTTTCTCTGTAGCCCAGCCTGGGCCTGAGACACACAGATTGCATCTGATGGTTCTCCTGAGGCTGGTTCTTCTGGCCTCCGCTAGCCTGCGCTCCGTCCTCTCAGCAAATTTGCCAATCCCCAGTAAATTGCTCATTTTTGTGAATTATTAAAATCACTCTTTGCAAGCTATTTAATTTCAGTTTCTTCACAGTCACCTGGCAAGAAAAGAAAAAAATAAACCATGCAACTCAAAACCGCACTTAAAGTAAACACCTGCCTAGTCTGTGGCAGAACCGCGGGATGTGAGACGCACCCCCGTGCTGACTAGTCTTACCGAAAATTCAAGGCTACAAACACCAAGTGGCCTGGAATCCTTTAATACTTCCCAGGAATGTTCAATGTCCTGGCCTCCCTAATGACCCATTCACACCTCCTTGCCTCTCCTCCAGCTTCCCGCTCAATTACTTCCCCAGCCCCAACACACACACCGTTCCACCTGCTTGGCTGAGAACCTGCTTCAGATTCCTGCGAGAAACCAGTCGGCTAGGCTGTCGTCCCTCTGAAGGCTCTGAGGGAGAGTGCTCCCTGCTTCTCCCAGCGTCTGGTGGCCTCAGCCATTTGCTGGCTGGTGGCAACATCACCCCAACTCTGCCTCGTGTTTGTCATCGTCTCCTTCCTTTTTCTTCCAAAGACAACAGCCACACATTCAGTGTGGACTCACTGACACCTGTATGATCTCGTCTTAACTAATTACAGCTGCAAAACCCCATTTCCTTGTAAGTTGGCATTCACAGGAATCAAGAGTTGACTTGAGTGTAACATGATTCAACCCAAAGTACCATCTCTCTTCCTCCTGCTCTTGTGCAAGGCCTCTGTTCCCCTCTGTGGACAGTGGTTCATTGTGTCCCCTCCTCGAACTCAGCCTCCTTACTCAGTCCGTGCTTGACCTGCCTTCCTTGGAGATTGCTTCTATCAAGGTCACCACCAACTTGGTATCTTGCAGCATGATAGAAGACGTTAAATTCACATCCTCTTTAATGAATGAATGAGTTATTCTTTTACAATGAACAGAAGAAAAAAATATTAAAATAATAATAATAACCCAGGCACAGATGTAATACCACTATCCAAATGAAAGATTCTTAACTGGAATGCAGTACACAAATCACACCACAGTATGCAGTGGCTCTGGGCAGTCCCAGACAACTTATTGATCTAGGGAAGGTTATTGGCTTGACTAGGGCTGTGTCTGGGTATTTGAATCCCCTCATTCTTCTACCTTAAGTGTGGACTCTCACAAGCTGATTATTTATCTCCATTTCTATTAGAGGAAAAAAGTGGAGATTCATTCTGTCTGGAAAACACTCAGCCTCCTGATGGGTCTCCTGAGGTGACATCTTTTCAAATTCTACATGGTCCTAGGGGGGAAATAATTCTTTTAAGCCCTGGACATAAATCAGTTTTCCTCATTCTGAAGTGGTGTCTTCAGACGAATGCCAGTCTCAAATGAGACACCAAGGCAGATACAGATGAAGTTATTAGAGGTAAGACTTATTGGACTTGATAGGGGACATTGGCCTCCCTAACTACTCCACCTGTCTACACCATTTTTTACACATTCAGAAAGTCTCTAAAATGACTGATCCTTGTTTCAACCAAAGGATGTCTCATTCCCAGGGAGACATTTCTGTAGACATCATAAATGGCGTAAAGAGCCTGTCTTTTCATTTATAATGAATAGGTTTTTGAAATCTGCTATTAATGTAGCTCCTTTAAAGACTTCAAAGGGAAGGAAATTCAAGTCATGATAATAGTGCAAAAATTTGTGTTTCAGTGACTATGACTCTTTATCTTTTCATGAATTAAAAAATAAAATTGTATCATAATATCCTTCCTTCAAAATATTTTCTTTCTTTTTTTAAAAAACACAAATAATCTATATCACAAGAAAGGATGAATAAATAGAAGGAAAGAAAATTGATGTCACTGATATACATACCAGCTAGTACCACCATCAGATTTTCATAGTATTAAGTATAAAAGGAGGAGATTTTTCTATATGGTATTACTTCCCCTCATGGCCCTAAAATCACTATGATTACTGATTATTCAGGAAGAATCTGGGAAGCTACAGGAATAACTCTTTAAAATGCTACACCAAGCAGCAAATGATGAACTGAGTTTTCCAGGCTCAAGTGGTGGATAATGTGTTTATGGAGTTATGGACAATTTTTCATGAAGGAAATGCTAAGATATAACTTCAAAGACACAGAAGCTCTATTAAAATTTTCAGTGCTAATCCTGCAACCTAAATCCTTTTTGGTTATCATAAGTATCCAGTGGCCTTGAATGCCTGTCTTGAATTCTAATGCTGCTAATTATTGTAATTTGTTAGAGACTTGATGCAGAGAGTGATTGGAAATCAAGGAAGAAATGATGGCGTTTCTGCTTCACAGATCACTTTTGAAAAGAAACACAAGTAGTGCAGAAAATGTTGATAGATTTTGTCCCAGTAAATGCTTTATCTCTATTTTTTCTCTGCAGAATTACAGGTCATTACCGGCAACAATCCTTGTGACTGAATCTTCAATAGAAACACTTGGTCTGATAGCTGTGCTATTTTCTAGGACAATTTTTCCAAGTGACATAAAGTCATTAAGAGTTATCATAAAAAATCAATCTAGTCAATCTCACTTCTTCTAAACTCAGAGCAATATTCATGACAACTTGTTTCTAAACTATGTCATCAGCCATCAGAAGCAGGTTCTTACAGATTTAGAATTAGCAAACAATTTCTGGTGAAGAGCCTGATTGTAAGTTTCTGGGCCATATGATTTCTCTCTCAACTACTTAAATAAACTTTTGTAGCCCCAAAACAGCTGTGGATAATACATAAATGAGTGAATGATGCTCTACTCCAATACAACTTTACAAAAATCAAGTGGCCTGTAGACCTTAGACCATCGTTGCAAAGTCTTTCAGAGTTCTCCAAGCAAGCGGCCAACCTTGGTTATTTCTTAGTGGAGGACAGTGAGTTAAAGAATATCAAGATTGGAGAAGCCAAAGGTAAAATTTTTGGAAAATACCCACTTGGCAAAAAAAATCCCCCAAATCCCGCACCCCCCAAAAAAAGAGAAAAAGAAAAACCTACCTAAACTTTTTGTTAGCTTTACTTGGAAAATGATGGTTTGTAAACTTTTCTTAGGTCAAAAAATTTTTTTCTCAAATGAAAATCTATCAAAATCTCAGTATACAGAAGGGATTAAAAAGAAGTAGCTCTATTTGAAAGGGGAGATCTAATTACTCTTCTCCTTTTCCCTTTCAGAAACCTTCAAATATATTTCTGAAAAGTTCTGGAATCTCTTGACTAAAATTTAAAATGCTACAGGGTAATAGAAAATACACATTTGCCTCTAATTAAGTTTATAAGATTCAGCAAATAAAAATATAGGATGTCCAATTAAACTTGAATTTCAGACAAGTTGCACTTTTGTAAGTATAAGTATGTGATAAGTATCTGATGGAATATCAGTTCAGTTCAGTTCAGTCACTCAGTCATGTCCAACTCTTTGCAACCCCATGAATTGCAGCACGCCAGCCCTCCCTGTCCATCACCGACTCCCGGAGTTCACTCAAACTCATGTCCATCAAGTTGGTGATGCCATCCAGCCATCTCATCCTCTGTCATCCCCTTCTCTTCCTTCCCCCCAATCCCTCCCAGCATCAGAGTCTTTTCTAATGAGTCAACTGTTCACATGAGGTGGCCAAAGTATTGGAGTTTCAGCTTTAGCATCATTCCTTCCAAAGAACATCCAGGACTGATTTCCTTTAGGATTGACTGGTTGGAGCTCCTTGCAGTCCAAGGGACCCTCAAGAGTCTTCTCCAACACCACAGTTCAAAAGCAACAATTCTTCGGTGCTCATCTTTCTTTATAGTCCAACTCTCACATCCATACATGACCACAGGAAAAACCATAGCCTTGACTAGATGGACCTTAGTCGGCAAAGTAATGTCTCTGCTTTTTAATATACTATCTAGGTTGGTCATAACTTTCCTTCCAAGAAGTAAGCGTCTTTTAATTTCATGGCTGCAATCACCATCTGCAGTGATTTTGGAGCCCCCCCAAATAAAGTCATATATATACTAAAAAATTATTTGTCATTGATCTAAAAATTCAAATTTAACTGGACATCCTGCAATTAAACAGCAAGGCTATATCTTCTTCTTCTTTTAACTTAAATAGTAAAAGATGTTTGTTAGTTTTTACAATCAATAGCCAAACAAAAAATAAAAGAAATATTACAGTTGCAAGCCATAATAGGAACATGATTAACTTAACAATATAAAATAATTACATACAACTTGGGAGGTTAAACAGACTGCTGTGGTAGAGTGAACCACATACGTGCATGTGTTTTCATCTGCCCAGCCAGTCTGTGTCTTTGGTTGGTGCATTTAGCCCATTTACATTTAAGGTAATTATCTATATGTATGATTCTATTATTGTTTTCTTAATTGTTTTGGGTTTATTTCCTGTAGGTTTTTTCCTTCTCTTGTGTTCCCTACCTAGAGAAGTTCCTTTAGTACTTTTTGTAAAGCTGGTTTGGTGGTGCTGAATTGTCTGGAAAGCTTTTGATTTCTCCATCAAATCTGAAGGAGAGTCTTGCTGGGTAGAGTAGTTTTGGTTGTAGGTTCTTCCCTTTCATCACTTTGAATATACCATGCCATTCCCTTCTGGCTTGTAGAGTTTCTGTTGAGAAATCAGCTGATAGCATGATGGGAGTTCCTTTGTATGTTATTTGTTGTTTTTCGCTTGTAGCTTTCAATATTTTTTCTTTGTCTTTTGTTTTTGTCTTTTTGATTACTATGTGTCTGGGTGTGTTCCTCCTTGGGTTTATTCTCCCCGGGACTTATTGTGCTTCCTGGACTTGGTTGACTGTTTCCTTTCCCATGTTAGGGAAGTTTTCAGCTCTTAACTCTTCAAATATTTTCTCAGGTCCTTTCTCTCTCCCTTTACCTTCTGGGACCCCAATAATGCGAATGTTGGTTCATTTAATGTTGTCCCAGAGGTCTCTCAGGCTGTCTTCATTTCTTTTCATTCTTTTTTTTTCTATATTTTGTTCTGAGGTAGTGATTTCCACCATTCTGTCCTCCAGATTATCTGTTCTGCCTCAGTTATTCTGCTACGGATTCCTTCTAGTGTGTTATTCGTCTCTCTTTGTTCTTTAGTTCTTCTAGGTGGTTGGTAAATATTTCTCGCATTGTCTCCATTGTTTTCCCAAGATCCTGGATAGTCTTCACTATCACTATTCTGAATTCTCTTTCTGGAAGGTTGCCTGTTTCCACTTCATTTAGTTGTTTTTCTGGAGTTTTATCCTGTCCCTTCATCTAGGACATAACTTTCTGCTTTTTCATTGTGATTAACTCTCTGTAACACACTTTTTGTTTTAGCAGCTGTGCTTCTTCTTGCTTCTGTCTGCCCTCTGATGGATGAGGCTAAGAGGCTTGTGCCAGCTTCCTGATGGGAGGAACTGGTGAGGGGAAAAACTAGGTCTCCACTCTGGTGGGCAGGCCTTGCTCAGTGAAGCTTTAATCCAGTTATCTGCTGATGGGTGGGGTTGTGCTCCCTCCTGGTGGTTGTTCGGCCTGAGGTGACCCAGCCCTGGGGTCTATGGGCTCTATGGTAGGGTTAATGGGGAACTCCAAGTGGGTTTACACCAAGGGGGGCCTTCCTGGCGTGATGCAGCCTGTGGCCCGTCCCTGCATTGAGCCCCTGCTGGCCCACACCACCACAGAAGATCTTTTAGTTCAGGGGTTTTAGTTTAGCTTAGCAGGAAGTTTTAGTTCAGTCTCTTGTGGGGTCAGTGCTCCTTTCCTCTGGGTCTTGGTGTGCACGAGATTTTGTTTGTGCCCTCCCAGACTGGAGTCTGCTTCCCCCAGTNTGCAGCACTGGCCCCGTGTCCCACCGCCGTCCTGTGCTCTCTGCCCACGGTGGCCAGGGGGCCTGGTGCACACCAAGCTCGCAGCGCAGCCTCGGGAGGCGCGTCCGCTCTCGGCGTGTTGGCCACAACGGCAGCACACACCTGTGCGGGGCGTGTCCTGGGCCAGATGGGGCCCCCGGAGACATGGCCTGTTGGTCCCTGGAACCTCACTGGGAAGAAGGGAGGGCTTTGAGATGAGGTCATTCCGGATCGCCCAGGTGGACCCTGAAGGCAGTAAGTGTCCTTAAGAGACAGGACAGGAAAGACACATGGAGGAAGGGCCATGTGCCCACGGAGGCAGAGGCTGGAGGCTGCAGCCACAAGCCCAGGGGCACCTGGAGCCCCAGTCCTTCTTTGGATCCCCAGGCTGGGAAACCTGGATGGGGCTCAGAACCTTCACAACAGTGGCAGAACTTCTTTGGTATTATTGTTCTCCAGTCTGTGGGGGACCCACCTGATGGGTGTGGGATCTGATTTTATCCTGGTTGCACCTCTCCTACTATCTCTCTAGAGCATCTTCTTTGTTTTCAGACGTGGGGTATCTTCTTTTTTAAGTGGGTTCCAGCATCCTCCCAGCTTCCCTTGTGGCTCAGCTGGTAAAGAATCCGCCTGCAATGCAGGGGACCTGGGTTTGATCCTTGGGTTGGGAAGATCTCCTGGGGAAGGGAAAGGCTACTCACTCTGGTATTCTGGCCTGGAGAATAACATGGACTGTCTAGTCCAGGGGTCACAAAGAGTCGACACAACTGAGCGACTTTCACTTTCACTGTCAGCATCCTCCTGTCAATGGTTCCTCAACAGCCAGTTGCAATTTCAGCGTTCTCACAGAAGATGAGCATATGTCCATCTACTTTGCTATCTTGAATTGGAAGCCTCTACTTCTTTATTAAGCCTGTCTGTGCCTTAATCTGTAATGAGATGAAAATCCTCATCTGTAAAACGTGAAATGATAGTATTTACATAACAGGATTTTTTTTTTTTAAGAAGTTATACTTGAAAGCACTTAGAAAAGTTCCTGGCATGTAGTTAACTGTGATATATCTACTATTAACCATCATTAGTTATGTCATTTGCTAATTAACTATTGATAGTAGTGATATTGGTTATAAGTAGTTGTAACAATCCTGACTGATGTAATTGTTATGAACTGAATTGTTTTCCCTCAAAATTCACATGTTGAATCCCTAAAAAACCCTTGTGACTCTACATAGAGATAGGGGATTTCAAAAGGCAATTAAGATTAAATGAAGTCATAAGAATGAGATCCTAATGCAATATGACTGCTCTGTTTATCCTTATAAAAGGAGGGAGAAACACTGAGGATATATGCACATAGAGAAAAGACCACGTGAGAACAAGGCAAGGAGTGGCCGTCTACAAACCCAGGAAAGGTGCCTCAAGAGAAACCAAACCTCCTGGCACTTTGGTCTTGGGCTTCCAGCCTCCAGATCTGTGAGGAGATAAAGTCTGTTATTTCAGCCACCTAATCGGAGGCACTTTGCTATGGACTCTCTTGTAAACTAGTTCAGTAATCATACATATGATTTCAGAAATTTTTTCCATTGGCTATTACAGAAATAGAGATATTTAAAATATGAGCAAAAGATAATATTTTAATAAACTGTTTTGGGGATTCCTTTCATTAAACACACTTTGATATATATCTCATTTCTGTGCTAAAAAAAGTCTCATTCTCCTTTGACACTTGTTATTCATTTTAAGTTCATTTCTGTAACTGTCTCCTATTTTATTTATTTATTTTTTTAACATTTATTTATTTATTTATTTTTTAAATTATTTTTTACTTTATTTTACTTTACAATACGGTCCAACAGATGAAAATTAAGCGTCTTGAGGAAGTGAAGCTAGTCAGTTGCTCAGTCATGTCCAACTCCTTGTGATCCCATGGACTGTAGCCTGCCAGCCTCCTCTGGTCCAAGGAATTCTCCAGGCAAGAATACTGGAGTGGGCTGCCATTTCCCTCTCAGGAGATCTTTTCCACCCAGGGTTTGAACCTGGGTCTCCTGCATTGCAGGCAGATTCTTTACCGTATGAGCCACCAGGGAAGCCTTTGAGAAAGTGATGTTTTAGCCAAAAGGAATACAATTCTAGTCCAGAGATAAATGGATTAAAATTATGCTGCTTTAAATTTTCTTTTCTTCTTCTTCCTCTTCTGTCACTAAGACTCATGAACTAGATAAGGAGTAGGTGTTTACTTTTAGTTGTGTGTTTTTTTTTAATGTGTGTGTGCTATTCATTATTCCAAATAGACCAGGCAGTTAAATATAAAATTCATCAATATTCTGCCCATGACAGCATCTTGGAATCAGTTTTCAATATTGTTGAGACTGTTCTTGTGCTTTATTTCGCATCAAGTTAACTTACCAGTAAATCCCTTTTATTGTTTTGTAAACTCTTAGAGGCCTAGGTAATCTCCCATGTCCTGCAAAAATATAGATTCACTTTCTTCCATTAAAAGACACTCATGATATCCAGGATTTGCTTCAAAATAATGAGGGACTGAGGGGAATGAAACAAGATTAGTGGTGAGATGGTTTTTAGCTACATGATAGGTACATTGGGAATTGTTGTGACATTCTCTCCGCTTTTGGATATGTTCAAAATTTTCCACATTGTGGTAAGTTTCCAATGCTCACTACCTCTAAGTGGCAGAATCACATGTGCACACGCGCATGCCCTTTTCTCTTTGTGTTGTTCCTCCACTCTCCTGGGCATCGTGTATGTCCCCACTCCCTGGACACTGGCCTCAATCCAAAGACATTCTTTGGCCAATGAAATATGAGTAGATTTGACATGGAATATTGAGACGTTTTAAATGAGTCTGTGTGTTTTGCCTTGGCTTCTTACACTTGTACTCTTGACCTTGAGAAAAGTGTGTCCTGGGTACCTGTTGTTCCTTTAGCCTAAGTCCTGGAGAGAATGTAGAGCAGACTCAAACTTCACTCAATCTGGGGTCTAGCCCAGCCCAATCCAATCCCAAATGACTAAACCACAGTCACCCACCAGACTTGGGATAGTAAAACAAATGTTTGTTTTTTCAAGCTTCTGAGATGTTTAAATTGTTTGTTATGGAGTGTTTTCATCAGAGAAACCTGACTAATACACACAAATGATTTCTCTAAATAAAGAACACTATTAAAAGCTATATTCTATGTTAAGAATTGTATGCTCCTGAAAATTTTCATTTAATTAAGCTTGATTTAAGTTATTTAGTTGTTTTCCTATCTAGAATTCATCAATGTCCATTTAGCAAATTTGAGACCTAGTAACTGATTTTACCATTGGTCCTAAGGGTCTTGCCCTTTCATAGTAATTGCGAGATGTGACAGAGGACCTTTTCTGTTTCTGCTCTAAGGCCAGAGACCCACTCAAACTCTGTTTAAGGACAGGATGAATGTGATGAGGATTCTTACCAGAATCCAAGGGCAGGAACCTGGCTTAGCTGATCTGTGGGGGAACAAGAACTGACACTGAATCCAAGGTAAAAGCAGAGTGGCCACATTTGCTTGTGGAAGCTGGGTACTCAGGGTTACCTTCGCATATCTTGTCTAGTACACATTTTGAATTTATCATGATAATTTTCTGGCAGATGACATTAAAAGTGCCTTGTCCTATATTCTAAAATATTTCTGTAAATGAAAGCAAAGTGTCTTGAGATAATGAAACTCTCTGAAATTTGCAAAAGGCACATATGCACCTGTAGTGGTTTTGATAACTTAATTTCTCTCCTGATCTCTTTGATCAGCTGACTTTCTCAGGTCATTCAGCATGTTTAGTTTTTCCTAATTTCAACTCGTGCTTGGTGCATTGTATTAGGTGAAAGTTAATGGTCTTTGAGGGAAGGATCACATTTTTTCCCACTTTACCATCAGTGTTTTAATTAGGGTTTCCCCCCAAAGGCAGAGTGTAACAAGTAGTTGATTTGGAAGTGTACCCCAGGAAAGTATAAGGAAAGAAGTCAGGAAGTAAAACAGAAAAAGGAGAGAAGCCAATAAAAGGCAGCCAATGAGAAGGTGGCTTCAGGACTCAGTTCCCTGGGGCCCTCTGTGACCAGGCATGACCTATGCCTCAGGTTGCCTTGTGTGATGGCTGATTTTATGTTTCAGCTTGACTAGTTTTCCCATATGGCTCATTGGTAAAGAATCCTCCTGCCAAGGTTGGAAAGATCCCCCTGAGAGGGAAATGGCAACCCACTGCAGAATTCTTGCCTGGGACATCCCGTGGACAGAGGAGCCTTGTAGGTCACAGTCCATGGGGTCACAAAGAGTCAGACACAACCTAGCGGCTGCACACACATGCACAAATGCACAGGGGGCCCAGCAGGGTGGGCCTATTGCTGATCATGTCCACGAGAGTGTTTCTGGAAAGAACTAGCATTGAAGTCAGTAGACTGAATAAAGCAGATTGCCCTCCCAGTGTGGGTGAGCCTCATTCACTGTCAAGAACAAAAGGAGAGAGGAAGGGCAAATTTGTTCTATCTGCCTAACAGCTGAGCTGGGACACTGGTCTTCATCTGCCCTCAATCTGGGACTTACATATTCAGTTCCCCTGGTTCTCAAGCCTTGAGATTTGGGCTCGAGTTCAGCCACTGGCTCTCCTGGCTCTCTACCTTGCTAATCATGTGATCCAATTCCTTGTAATAACTCAAATATTTTGGGTTGTCCAAAGAGTTCATTTGCGTTCTCTGTAATGTAATATTATATATATAGTAACCTAGTATGTATAAGCCATATCTCTGTATATTAGTACTATCTTATTGGATTTCTTTCTCTGGAAAACCCTGAATAATATACCCCAAAGAAATAAAGAAGCTAGGGTGTTTCTCTACTGACTTCTGTCTTTCATTAGCTGGGCATTGAATCCCCAACTTCTGGGCTACATTGCAGGTAGGCTGAGGCAGCTTCTGAGGCTCTGGCAAAAGGCCTCCAACAGTGAAAAGGTGAGAAGCAGATGCTTCAGGTTGGGAGCTGAAGGAGGGATCAGGAACTGTCTTCATCACAGCTGCAGATGATTCAGCGGCAGGCTGAGGGGCAAGGTAGGGGCCACACAGCTGCTGTGATCATTATTTAATTAGACCCAGAATTGGTATAAGGAAGGAAAATGTTCTTGCGCTCAGTGTTTCAAATGAATTAACATTGAGGCCTTATAGTCAACTACCTGCAAAGGATATCTCAAGCCCCGAGGGAGAGGGATGAAGAACTGAAAGGTAAAAAAAATCCAATATGGCAGCACTCCATCTCCGTGGCCCCCTTCTCCCTCCTCTATATCCCTCTGCTTGGAAGGAACAAGGACGCTAACAGCAGGTCCATATAGTAGAGGTGTGGCTGGGAATATCTTCCCCACCCCGCCTGCCATCCATCTTGTCTGATGGTGGGCCAAATTTATGCTATCTTACAGTAAGTACATGGACTTTTTTGGTGGTGCTGAGTCTTCATTGTTGCACGTGGGCTTTCTCTAGCAGCGGTGGGGGCTGCTTCCTAGCTGCAGCCTGCAGGTTTCTGGAGGAGGCGGCTTCTCTTGCGGCGCACCACTCCAGGGTACACGGGCTGCGTGGTCGCTAGAGCACAGGCTCAGGAGCTGTGGCCTGTGTGCTTAGCTGCCCCACAGCATGTGGGGACTTTCTGGACCAGGGACTGAATGCAGGTCTCCTGCATTGGCAAGTAGACTCTTAACCACTAGACCACCAGGGAAGTCCAGTGTGGATTTTTGTCTTATTCTCCCTCGGTTTTAAAGTTCCTTAGCATCTGCAACCGGAGAAGACAATGGCAACCAACTCAAGTGTTCTTGCCTGGAGAATCCCAGGGACAGAGGAGCCTAGTCGGCTGATGTCTCTGGGGTCACACAGAGTCAGACACAACTGAAGCAACTTAGTAGTAACAGTAGCAGTAGCATCTGCAGCTGCCTTAACATTTTCCTGAAAGAGCTCTATCAGTTCAGTTAAGTTCAGTCACTCAGTCGTGTCTGACTCTTTGTGACCCCATGAATCGCAGCACGCCAGGCCTCCCTGTTCATCACCATCTCCCGGAGTTCACTCAGACTCACGTCCATCGAGTCCGTGGTGCCATCCAGCCATCTCATCCTCGGTCGTCCCCTTCTCCTCCTGCCCTCAATCCCTCCCAGCATCAGAGTCTTTTCCAATGAGTCAACTCTTCTCATGAGATGGCCAAAGTATTGGAGTTTCAGCTTTAGCATCATTNACTAATCCTTCTCAAACTCTTCCAAAAAGACAAAAAGGAGGGAACACTCCCAAACTTTTTACAAAGACAGCATTATCAACATATAAAAATGACATTAATGGAAAAAAAAAAAACACAAACACTATAAGCCAATATCCCTGCTGTATAAGGTGCAAAAATTCTCAGTAAATTACTAGCAAACTGAATCCAGCAGCTCATTAAGAGGATCACTCACCATGATGAAATGAGATTTATCCATGGGATACAAGAATGGTTCAACACAGACAAATCAGTCAATATAATACATCAAATTAATAAAATGACAGAAGAGAACCATATGATCATTTCAGTAGATGGAGAAAACATTTGAAAAAAATTCAACATCCATTCATGTAAGAACTCTTAACAATGTAACTCTTAACAAATGTAAGAACTCTTAACAAAATGTAAGGTATAGCGGGGACATTTCTCAACATAGCCATACATGACAAGAGCACACATGCATACATGCCAAGGGCCATACATGACAAGCTAACAGCTAACATCAATGATGTTAGCATTTCATCAATGATGAAAGGCTGAAAGCTTTCCCGTCAAGATAAGGAACAAGACAAGGATACCCACTCTCCACTATCCTGTTCAACATAGGACTAGAAGTCCTAGCTAAGGCAATCAGGCAGGGAAAAGATATAAAAGATATCAGAATTGGAAAAGAAGAAGTAAAATTGTCTCTACTTATGTAAAACATAATTTTATACATAGAAAATCATAGACTCAAACAAACAAACAAAAAAAACAAACTGTAGATCTGATTAATGAATTGAAATTTTCTGAAAAGAAAGAAATCAATCCCACTTACAATAACATACAAAAATACTTATGAATAAAATTAAAGAGGTGGAAGATCTCTACTCTGTAAGACACTGATGAAAGAAATAAATAAAATAAGACAGACAAATAAGTGGAAAGGTAGCCTATATTCATGGGTTAGAAGAATTAATATTGCTAAAATGTCAATTTGACCAAAAGCCATCTATGGATTCAATGCAATTCCTATCATTATTCCAAAGGCATTTTTCTTTTTTTTATAGAAGTAGAAAACACTCTTCTAAAATTTATATGGAGCCACGAAAGCCACTATCAAGACAAAGAAATACTGAGAAAGATCAAATCAGGAGATATTATACTTCCTGATTTCATGCTATACTATAAAACTATAGTCAGACAGTAGGGTACTGGCATAAAAGCAGAAAAATAGACTGAGGAATCAAGAGACCAAAGTAAACCCAAGCATATATGGGCAATGAATTTTTACAAAAGAACCAAGAACACAATGAAGGAAAGACAGTCCCTTCAATAAATGGTGCTTGGATAAATGAATATTCATATGTAAAGGGATAAAACTAGATCCATACCTTACACCACTAACAAAAATTAACTCACAGTGTATTATGCACTTAAATGCAAAACCTGAAACTATACAACTCCTTGAAGAAAGCAGGTGTAAAACTCCTCGAGAAGGGAATTGGCATTGATTTTTTTTTTGATATGACACATAATGCAGAAGCAACAAACTAAAAAATGGACAACTGAGTCTACATTAACTAAACTAAAAAGCTTCTTCACATCAAAAGAAATCATCAATGAAGTGAAAAGACAATCTACAAAACTGGAAGAAAAATTTGCAACCATATATCTGATATGGAATTCACATTTAAAAGATCCAGAGAGATGTTGTGGGGTGGGAGGTGGGAGGGGGATTCAGGATTGAGAGCTCGTGTACACCTGTGCTGGATTCATGTTGATGTATGGCAAAGCCAATAGAGTATTGTGAAGTAAAATAAAGTAAAAAAAAAATTAAAAATTAAAAAAAATACATAAAGGGCTCATAAAACTAAATAGCAAAACCCCCAAATAGCTCAATTTAAAAAAGGCTAAAGAATGTGAACAGAGTTTTCTTCAAAGAGGATGTAAAAAAGACCAACAGGTAACATGAAAAGAAGCTTAGGTTTACCAGTCATTAGGGAAGTGAGATTAAAGCCATAATGAGGTATCACATCATGCCTGTTAGAATGGCCATTTACCAAAAAAGAAGAGAGAACAAACCCTAGCATAGGTGTAGAGAAAAGGGAACCCTGAAAAGTATCAGTGGGATTGTAAATTGATGCAGCCTCTGTGGAAAACAGTATGGAAGATCCTCAAAAATTAATAATAGAACTACCGTATGAGCCAGCAATTCTGCTTCTGGAACTATATCCAAAGGAAATAAAAACAGTAACTCAAAAAATGTTGCAACCCCATGCTCATTGTACCATTATAATGGCAAGACATGAAAACAACCCAAGTGTTAACTGATGGATGAATGAATAAGGAAATGGTATTAAGTACAGTTTAGCCATAAATTAATGACTAAAATTAATTATATTAGTAAAATTATATTATTTTAATAATTATTATTAAAATTAATAATACAAATTAAATACTATGTAGCCATAAAAACAAAGGACATTTTAACATTTGTGACAACATGGATGGACTTTGAAAGCATTATGCTATGTAAAATGTCAGACAGAGAAAGACAAACACTATTTATTTCACTTATATGTGGAAATTTAACAACAGCAAATCAAACTCATGGTAGAAGAGATCAGATTTGTGGCTCTCAGAGTCAAAGGGTGGGGGAAGGGAAACTGTAGGAAAGGGTTCAAAAGGTGCAGACTTCCAGTTTTAAGAGAAAAATGTACTCAGGTGCCATGTACAACAAGATAACTATAGCTAACTCTGCTGTAAGACAGATACGTAAGAAAAATTGTTGAGGGTAAATCTTACATACAGTGGTGGTCATCAGTTGCTTCTCAATAAAACTGAAAAAAAGAAAGCCTATATTTAAAAAAAGAAAAAGAAAGAAGACAGTGGGGAAGGAGGCCCAAGAGGAGGAAGCAGAAGACACAGTATTAACAAAGGCAACTAACAACTAGCTCAGGTCAAGCCAAACCAGAAGCGAAAGGGTGAAATGCAGGGCAAGATGTCTACAGGCACAGGTCCAGACATGAGCTCTTCCTGAGCGAATGTTTCCCAAGGACTGTCTCTAGAGCTCAGCTGTGCGCTGCCTCCGGTAGCTGCTCACTCTGCTTCCTCTGAACTGAGCTGATTTTCAAGACCCTGAATTAGGCGATAATTCTCTCACTTCTTCCTTCTGAGCGTGCTGCTTTCTGTCTGCTGCTGCTGTGTCGCTTCAGTCGTGTCCGACTCCGTGCGACCCCAGAGACGGCAGCCCACCAGGCTCCCCCGTCCCTGGGATTCTCCAGGCAGGAACACTGGAGCGGGGTGCCATTGCCTTCTCCAATGCATGAAAGTGAAAAGGGAAAGGGAAGTCACTCAGTCGTGTCCGACCCTCAGCGACCCCATGGACTGCAGCCCCCCAGGCTCCTCCATCCACGGGATTTTCCAGGCAAGAGTACTGGAGTGGGGTGCCATTGCCTTCTCCCGCTTTCTGTCTACCTGTAGATAAATATTTGAAAGTAACATCTAGAGATTATCATGCTATGTGGAGTAAAGGAGACAGAGATGAATACCACCTTGTACCACTTCTATGTGGAATTTAAAACAAAATGATACAAATAAACTTCTTTACAAAACAGAAACAGACTCTCACTTCAAAAACAAACATTGTTACTAAAGGCGAAAAGTAATGGGAATGGAGAAATAAGGAGTTTGGGATTAACAAATACACACTACTATATGTAAAATAATCAACAAGGACCTACTGCATATCACAGGGAACTGTACTCAATATTCTGTATATGAGTATATTCCCTACTTGGGAAAAGAATCTAAAAAAGTGGATGTATGTATATGCATAACTGAATCATTTTGCTATATACCTGAAACTAACACAATACTGTAAATCAACTATACCTCAATATAAAATAAAAATTAAACTAAAAAAGGAAGTGCTTCTTCCAGCCCAGCGTTTCTCATGATGTACTCTGCATATAAGTTAAATAAGCAAGGTGACAGTATACAGCCTTGACATACTGGAAGAAACACAAGCTGGAATCAAGATTAACGGGAGAAATATCAATAACCTCAGATATGCAGATGACACCACCCTTATGGCAGAAAGTGAAGAGGAACTACAAGCCTTTTGATGAAAGTGAAAGAGGAGAGTGAAACAGTTGGCTTAAAGCTCAACATTCAGAAAATGAAAATCATGGCATCTGATCCCTTCACTTCATGGGAAATAGATGGGGAAACAGTGGAAACAGTGTCAGACTTTATATTTTTGGGCTCCAAAATCACTGCAGATGGTGACTGCAGCCATGAAA
>SJYV01000609.1:0-31370 GCA_006410875.1 Neotragus pygmaeus | reverse complement strand
GTGTGTGTGTGTGTGTGTGTGTGGTGTGTACAGAAGGAGAAATTCTAAAACATCTTCTGGTCCATTTCTGTGTTTCTTGGCCAGTCCACATCATCCATGACTGATCTCTCTCTCTCTCTTTTTCTTTTTTGGTAAATAAATTGTTCTAAAGGTATTAAAAAAAACACACACACACAAGCATGACGAATTGGTGTTTTGGAGCTGTTGTTTAATCAACTTAATATATTTAAAATCTAATTTTTTAGACTCTAAAAATAATTTTAATACATCTGCTAATAAAATTTTCTAATGCACACAAAGTACAATGCATAGTACAATGAAATCCCATATACCCACCACCAGATTCAACGATTACCAAGATTTTGCCAAATTTTCTTCATCTATTTCTTTTTTTTTTTAAGTTTTATTATAGATTTATTCCAGTATTCTTGCCTGGAGAATTCCATGGAGAGAGGAGCCTGGCAGGTTATAGTTCATGAGGTCACATAGAAATGTACTTGTATGAATTTATTATGAAGCAAGTATCAGAAATGTCATTTTGTTCCTACACACTGCAGTATAAATTGTAGTACTATGTACTATATATATGCATCTATAAAAATTATGACGACTGATTTCCACAGGATTAATGTCAGCTAATAATAAAAATAATAACCACTACTACATTATTGAGTAGTTATGATCTAGAAACTACGTATTGCTTCAGTCAGGGCATGTTTGTGACAAGAGACTGGAATTTCTTAGAACTAATTTTAAAAGCAGCATCTGTGCATGATTATCTCCTGAACCAAGGGCAAAAGTATCCAGTTAAGCCCAAAGGCATGAAAGCAGGAAATGCAAAGTTGTCAGTAATAGAAGTTTCCCAGAGCTGGCATGTGTTTCTCTGATAAATCTATAGCAAGAGAAATCTCTGGCCCCTCTGCTTTTGTTCTGTCTTATCAAATTTCGCATGCATCCACTACTCCTACACAGTCCTCAGAACTTGAAGGTATGTGGTGAGGGAGTTGTTATAACAACTTCAATCTTAAGCTCAGTTTTTAACAATGTTTTGCTGATTATACCATTCCTGAGATTCACTGGTCTTGATGCTCAAGTTCCAAAGCTCTGGTTTTATGGGGTCATCTGTCTCTGGGTACAGTTGTTTTCTTTCCCTGTCTCATGTCTCTGATACCGGAGGATTCCAAAGGCAGGGCTCTGCAGTAAATGTATAGCATAAATAGTGAAGCATAGGGAACGCTGTGTTTCCTTGGTTTCTACAGCTTATCCATGAGAGGATGTGGATGCTTGAGGGACCGAGATGAGTGTGCAGCTTGGAGACAAGGGGAATGGTTCAAGAGAGCTCCGTCCAGCAGGAAGACACTGCTTTCATTCTCTCCACATAAATATCTTGCTACATGTCTGTTCATTATCCTCAGTCTACAAACCAGTTTCTTCTACTTTTGCTTGTGGCCAAACAGGTGGCTCAATCTAAGTGCCTCAAATGAAAGAACTAGAATTTCGGTTCCATTTTCAGTAACCGAGGGGGAAGGGTATGGTTGGTTTGAGACAGATTTGGCATTCGGTGGTTGTGCTTTATCCATTGATTGTGGCCAGAGCAGAGAAAGTTGAGAGACCTCCCCCAGCTACCTCGGGAGCTGGGGGACAGTTCTCAGAGAAAGGACTTTGGGATGGACAAGCACACCTAGAAGGTGTTTCTCGTCTCTAATTTAATCACTCTAGCATCTCACAAGGAAGATAATTTTATTCCCATTTTACAGAATGTTTCACAGAGGCTCAGAGAATTGCCAGGACTACATGTGTAGACGGTGTGAATGAAGCTCTGATTTTCAATCTTTAATCTATTAATTCAGTAATTGTTCCCTCAAGTCTGGAGAGCTGAGTGCATTTTAAAATAACCTCTATCCTATTAGAAAAGAAGAGTGACTATTTCTGTATTTCAATATGGGAGTCACAGAATCATTTTAACTATTAGGGTTCAGCTGAAAGATTAGGAATATATTCCCTAAAGATGAAACCCCAAGAATGATGAAAGTAACATTTTATCAAGGGATCAACAAACTTTTGTGAAGGGCCAGGTAGTAAACATTTTAGATTTTGTGGGCCATATGGTCTCCATTACAACTACTCAACGCTATTTTTTTAGCAGAAAATCACTGAAGTGTAAAAGCTTCATGTTACAAAGACAGTATGTGGGTGCATGGGAATCACTGTGCTCCAAAAAAACTTTCTTTGTGGGTACTGAAACTTGAATTTCATACAATCATCACATCACATGGTACCATTCTTCTTTCGATTTTTTTAAAGAAAGTAGAAACTATTCCTAGTTCAGAAATCAAACAAAAACAGGTGGCAGTTTACATTTGGTTAGTGGGCTATAGTTTGCTAACCCATGGTTTAATTATTCTCATCCTAATATTAGTTTATGTATATAATAAACATGGAGAAGACACCAGCTATATAATAGGCATGTGGTAGGCACTGCATACATGATGAAAATATATTTAGACTTTGCTTTTCTGGAACTCACCATTAGTGGGAATGCAATATTAGTCAAATAATCCTGCCAAAAATTTTAAAAATTCAATAGTGATAAAGGCCACTAAAGAAAAGGCAGAGGAACTTGAATATGTATTACAAGGGTAGGTGATCTAATTCAGGGGAATCAGAGAAAGCCCTTATGTGTTTAAGATAATGTTTCTTGTCTATCACATGGGCTCCTCAAATGAAACTGACATTGCTAACTCATCTACCCTCCCCCCCCAACCCTGCCCCCACCATCACATGGTACCATTGGCTCTGGGACAAATGGTTTATTTACTACGATTGTATCCAGATAGTCTTATCCACCCTTGCAGCTACTTGGATTTTCACTGAGATGAGCTATTTTTACATTTGTTTCCACTGTTCAGTTCAGTCGCTCATTCGTGTCCCACTCTTTGCGACCCCATGAACTGCAGCATGCAAGGCCTCCCTGTCCATCACCAACTCCCGGAGTCCACCCAGACCCATGTCTATTGAGTCAGTGATGCCATCCAACCATCTCATCCTCTGTCATCCCCTTCTCCTCCTGCCCTCAATCTTTTCCAGCATCAGTGTCTTTTCCAATGAGTCAGCTCTTTGCATGAGGTAGCCAAAGTATTTGAGTTTCAGCTTCAATATCAGTCCTTCCAAAGAACACCCAGAACTTATCTCCTTTAGGATGGACTGGTTGGATCTCCTTGCAGTCCAAGGGACTCTCAAGAGTCTTCTCTAACACCACAGTTCAAAAGCAGCAATTCTTTAGCACTCAGCTTTCTTTATAGTTCAACTCTCACATCCATACATGACCACTGCGAAAACTCATAGCCTTGACTAGATGGACCTTTGTTGGCAAAGTAATGTCTCTGCTTTTTAATATGCTATCTAGGTTGGTCATAACTTTCCTTCAAAGGAGTAAGCATCTTTTAATTTCATGGCTGCAATCACCATCTGCAGTGATTTGGGAGCCCAGAAAAATAAAATCATCCACTGTTTCCACTGTTTATCCATCTATTTGCCATGAAGTGATGGGACTGGATGCCACTGTATTTTATTTCATTTCTAACCAGCTGCTTTTTAATTTGTCCAGGATTATATTGAATTCTAGTCTTGTCCCCTGATCCCTTTGGAACTAGTTTCATCTTGCTTGCTGTTTTAATCCTTATTAATTCTCAATTCCTTCAGCTAGGCAATTGATAAAAAATATTCTGCATCCAGAGTAAAATATTCTTCCCTCTTGGGGGCATAGTTCCGGTGTACAACCTAAAGATTGCTTATTCCATTTTCTTTGCTCAGAAGGCAGCAAATAATTCATTTAGTTGGCACTAGTACAATGCCTAGCTTAAGCAAATGGGTTAGAATATCCCAGGATACAATGCAAGGAAGTAAGATAACCTCATGTTCAAAGCATCTAGGGGCTTAATGCAGAACTGGTCACTGAAATGACTGATACTCATGTAAACTTTGAATTCACAGAATTGTAGCTGTAAACATTGGATGCAGGGTCAGAAAATGTAAGTTGAGATTTTAACCCTGCAACTTAACAGCTAGGGGACTGTGAGCCTTTCTAGGTTTTAGTTTCTTCAAATGGAGCAGTTAGATAACAATACTTCTTCTACATTATCAGATCAAGGATCTGTTTTCTTTACAGGGGAGCATCTTGTTGCTTCTTTGATGATAAATATTGAAATTTCATTAGTTGTTTTGCAAGTTCTGTGACTACTTGTTACATTTTAGATGAAAACCCCAGGGAACATCAGTATAAGGAAGCAGCCAGTAACATTTAACATAGTTATTGTTTTGGTCACATAGCATGACAAAAATGATTAGAAATTCATTATTGTCCCTCCCCTCAAAAAGTGGGGTTCAATCCCCTCCCGTCTAACTTGGGTGGGGTTGTGTCTCACGTGTAACCAGCAGAATGCAGCAGTAGTGATGCTGCACATCTTCAGAGTCAGCGTCAGTTTCCTGGGTTCTCAGGGAACATTCAAACCAAGAAAACGGGTTCTTGCCAGAGTGCAACCTGGAGTGGGACTGGGCAGCTGCGTCTTTCGTCTGCCCTGTCCCACAGTGGCTGGAACGGCCCCTCTTCTTCACTCACCCACACTGGGAAACGTTTGCTGAAAAATCCAAAGCTGCCAGTGCTGTGCTTGCAGGAGCATTGCTGCTGTGTTCACCTGTCTTGAGGCTACTGTAAAAGAAGGACTGAAACCCAGAGGCATGGAGGCTTAATCCCAAACTTTAGAGAATCAGAGAACTCCTGACTCCAGAGACCATTAATAAACAAGAGCTCACCCAAAAGTCTTCATACCTACACTGAAATCAAGATCCACAGAAGAGCCAACAAGTTCCAGTGCAAGAAACACCATGCTAATTTTCCAGCAAAACAGGAACACAACTCTGAACATTAAAAGACAGGCTGCCCAAAGCCATGCCAAGACCACAGACACCCCAAAACACTACTGGACACTTCCTTGCACTCCAGAAAGAAGAGATCCAGCTCCACCCACAGGAATGCAGGCACAAGTGCCCCCAACCAGGAAATCTTGACAAGCAACTGGTCCAACCTCACCCACAGAGAGTAGAGTCCACAATTAAGAGAAGCCATGAACTTCCAGCCTGCAGAAAGGGCATCTCAAGCACAGCAATCTAAACAAAATGAAAAGGCAGAGAAATATACATCAGATGAAGAAGCATGATTTAAAAAACCCACCAAACCACATAAAAGTAGAGGAGATAGGGAGTTTACCTGAAAAAGCATTCAAAATAAAGACATTAAAGATGATCCAAAATCTTGAAAACAAAATGGAGTTACAGATAAATAGACTAGAGATAAGGATTGAGAAGATGCAAGAAATGTTTAACAAGGACCTGGAAGAAATAAAGAGGAGTCAGTCAATAATGAACAATATAATAACTGAGATTAAAAGCATTCTGGAGGGAACCAACACTAGAATAACTGAGGCAGAAAATAGGATAAGTGAGGTGTAAGATAAAGAATTGATGCTTTTGAACTGTGATGTTGGAGAAGACTCTTGAGAGTCCCTTGGACTGCAAGGAGANAGTCAATGCTATGGTTTTTTCTGTGGTCATGCATGGATGTGAGAGTTGGACTGTGAAGAAGGCTGAGCGCCGAAGAATTGATGCTTTTGAACTGTGGTGTTGGAGAAGACTCTTGAGAGTCCCTTGGACTGCAAGGAGATCCAAGCAGTCCATTCTGAAGGAGCTCATCCCTGGGATTTCTTTGGAAGGAATGATGCTAAAGCTGAAACTCCAGTACTTTGGCCACCTCATGCAAAGAGTTGACTCACTGGAAAAGACTCTGATGCTGGGAGGGATTGGGGGTAGGAGGAGAAGGGGACGACCAAGGATGAGATGGCTGGATGGCATCACTGACTCAATGGACGTGAGTCTGAGTGAACTCCGGAGATAGTGATGAACAGGGAGGCCTGGCGTGCTGAAATTCATGGAGTTGCAAAGAGTCGGACACGACTGAGTGACTGAACTGAACTGAACTGAACTGAATTTACTTACCCATTCTTCTATTGATGTCCTCAATGGGTTTATAATATTTCATTCAGCTTAATGAAGAATTTTCTGCTTTAGCTGGAATAAGTACACTGAAGATCTTAAACATCCAATGTGATAGTTTTTGGAATATGGGCTCACTGTGATGTTATTGTTGATCTCCCACCACGGAGAATTTCTGAATGGCAATCATTGTCTTTGATAATTTTTTTTATATGGCAAAAGTGCAGAGCTGACTCTTTGTGTGCCATGTTAATGATCCTAGTTTAGTCACAGAAATCCTTTGGACCCAGCATCCATTAGCATAAAGCTCTAAAAATGTCTGTGCTTTCTGTTGAGGGTAAGTTTATGGCAAGAAAAAAAATTGAACTAAGGAAATCATTGAGCTCATAAGGCTTCACAGGACAAATCAAAGTTCTGATTGCAGTTTACAGGGTTAGTGGACTCATGAAGAACAAGTTAATGTTAGCTTCAGAAGCCATGCTGTGTGGTAACTCTCTATGTGAAAATATCAAATGCCACTACATTCATATTGGGAAATAGAATCCATGCAATTCACACCTGTTAGAAAAAAGCAAGCTAAATAATACTTTCCAACAGCAATGATGATTGTGATAAATAAAGATCTTTCAAAATCAACAAGGGTATGGGACGGAAACAGGCTGTGATGTCTCCCTACAACTTAGACCCCTATCTGACTAGTTGACTCTTCTTTTGTATAAAACTAGGAAACATTGTGTCAAACCTAAAGATTCTCTTTACCCAGACTCCTTAAGGCATACCTTTATGCAATGATATTTAGGAAGGAGTATACTTCTACACCCTCTAATTAATCTAGCATTAATTCTGCATGTTTCCACAGTGTGAGTCCATTTTTCCTAAACTTAGTTTCTTAAAACCTAGACATTTGGCTTGGGTCATTTTGTGGTTTGCTGAGGTTGATTTTGTATTAACTGAGGGAATATTAACTGCTATTTCAAATAAGCCCCAAATATATTGACTATGCCCCAGATATATTGACTATGCCAAAGCCTTTGACTGTGTGGATCACAATAAATTGTGGAAAATTCTGAAAGAGATGNTGAAGTGGGGTGCCATTGCCTTCTCCGACTCTCTCTGCTCATTTCCCCTTATTCTTCCCAAGTCTTAATTTTTATTTATTTAGCCACTCAGGTCTTAGTCGTAGCACTGGGATCTTTTTATTTTAGTTGCAGCACGTGAGATCTTCAGTTGCGGCATGCAAACTCTTAATTGAGGCATGTGGGATCTAGTTCCCGGCCCAGGGATCAAACCTGGGCCCCTGCACTGGGAGCACAGGATCTTAGCCACTGGACCACCAGGGAGTCCCTATTATCCCCAAGCCTTTCGATGAGCTTTGTCTGTGTCCACCTGGTCTCAGCTCTGCTGTGGGAAATTAAACAAAAGCTAGTGTGTCCACGCTGACGATCTAGGGGCATGGAGCCTCCCAAGCATAGCATGGTGGGGACAACAGCCAGCAGTGGGAGCTGCTTAAGACAGAAATGGGTCTTTTGTTCCAGAGCAGGGGTGCCTGGCTTAAGCTCTCCTCTCCACAAGGACAGACTCCTTCCACAGCCAGCCTTAAGGAAGCCGGTTTTGATTTTTCTTTTTTTTTTTTAAAGGGAGCTGGTCTTTTCTTTGGAGTATTTGCCTACACTGGATTGTAAGGTCCATGAAACCATGCTTTAATTGTCTTTGCACCCTTAGTGTCCAGGTGATAGCAGACCCTCCATAGCTTTTGGGTTCTTAGGTGAATGCATGTACATAATGCATTGAGTTATATATCTTGCGGTTCTCAAAGAGTCTACAGTTCAGTGATGGGGAGCAGATTCATACCTGACGCACAGCTGAGTGTCAAGAGCATCGTAGGTTACAGGATAGAGCTGTGAAATGCTATTTGATCACAGAGGCAGCACGTGTGGATGGGAGGAGGAAGAGATGGGCACCAGGGCACAACTTCTTTTTCTGTAAACAAGGCCTTTAAGATCTTAAAAATTAGGCAACCAGTCACTCCCAGAGACCCCTGACAGCTGGGACTGACTTTTTTAAACTTCACTTTATTTTCACTAAAAAATTTATTGTAGTATAATTGATTTACAATGTTCTGTGCATTTCAGTTATACAACAAAGTGAATCCATTCTTTTTTCCAAAAAAATATTTATCTATTTGGTTGCATCGGGTCTTAGCTGCAGCATGCAGGCTTAGTTCCCCAACCAGGGATCAAACCCATGTCCTCTGCATTGCAAGGCAGACTCCTAACTGCTGGACCACCAGGGAAGTGCCTGAATACGCCCTTTTTCAGAGTCTTTTCCCCATACAGGTCATTACGGAGTGCTGAGTACAGTTCCCTGTGCTCTGCGCTAGGTTCTTATCAGTCATCTGGGCTGCCCTGATAGCTCAGTTGGTACAGAAACCACCTGCAATGCAAGAGACCCTGGTTCGATTCCTGGGTCAGGAAGATCCCTTGGAGAAGGGAAAGGCGACCCACTCCAGTATTCTGGCCTGGAGACTTCCATGAACTGTATAGTCCATGGGGTCGCAGAGTCGGACATGACTGAGCGGCTTTCACTATCAGTTATCTATTTTATATACAGTAGCATGTGTATGTCAGGATATGGTTCACAAGATGGCAGAGTGGTACTTACCCCGACACTTGTCTCTTCCTCCTACCGTCCACCCATGCCAACACCAATATGCCAGCAAATTTGAAAAACTCATCAGTGGCCACAGGACTGGAAAAGGTCAGTTTTCATTCCAGTCCCAAAGAAAGACAATGCCAAGGAATGTTCAGACTACCGCCCGATTGCACTCATCTCACACACTAGCAAAATAATTCTCAAAATTTTCCAAGCGAGGCTTCAACAGTATGTGAACCAAGAAATCCCAGATGTTCAAGCTGGATTTAGAAAAGGCAGAGGAACCACAGTTCAAATTGCCAGCATCTGTTGGATCATCGAAAAAGCAAGAGAGTTCCAGAAAAACATCTATTTCTGCTTTATTGACTATCCCAAAGCCTTTGACTGTGTGGATCACAACAAACTGTGGAAAATCCTTAAAGAGGTAGGAACACCAGACCACCTTACCTGCCTCCTGAGAAATCTGTATGAAGGTCAAGAATCAACAGTTAGAACTGACCATGGAACAACAGACTGGTTCCAAATTGGGAAAGGAGAATGTCAAGGCTGTATACTGTCACTCTGCCTATCTAACTTTTATGCAGAGTACATCATGAGAAATGCTGAGCTGGATGAAGCACAAGCTGGAATCAAGATTTCCAGGAGAAATATCAATAACCTCAGATAGGCAGATGACACTACCCTCATGGCAGAAAAGTGAAAGTCTCTCAATCGTGTCTGACTCTTTGCGACCCCATGGACTATACAGTCCATGGAATTCTCTAGGCCAGAATACTGGAGTGGGTAGCCTCTCTCTTCTCCAAGGGGTCTTCCCAACCCAGGGATCAGACCCTGGTCTCCTGCACTGCAGGTGGATTCTTTACCAGCTGACCCACAAGGGAAGCCCAGGAATACTGGAGTGGGATCTTCCTGACCCAGGAATTGAACTGGGGTCTCCTGCATTGCAGGCGGATTCTTTAGCAATGGAGATATCAGGGAAACCCTTATGGCATAAAGCAAAGAGGAAGAGCCCCTTGATGCAAGTCAAAGAGGAGAGTGAAAAAACTGGCCTAAAATTCAACATTCAAAAAATTAAGATCATGGCAGCCAGCCCCATCACTTCATGGCAAACAGATGGGAAAACAATGGAAACAGTGACAGACCTTATTTTCTTGGACTCCAAAATCACTGCAGATGGTGACTTCAGCCATGAAATTCAAAGACTCTTGCTCCTTGGAAGAAAATCTGTGTCCAACCTAGACATCATATTAAAAAGCAGGGATAATACTTTGCCAACAAAGGTCCATCCAGTCAAAGCTATTGTTTTTCTGGTAGTCATGTATGGATGTGAGAGTTGGACTATAAAGAAAGCTAAGCATTACAGAGTTGATGCTTTTGAACTGTCGTGTTGGAGAAGACTCTTGAGAGTCCCTTGGACTGCAAGGAGATCAAACCAGTCCATCCTAAAGAAAATCAGTCCTGAATATGCTTTGGAAGGACTGATACTGAAGCTCCAAACTCCAATACTTTGGCCACCTGATGCACAGAACTGACTCATTGGAAAAACCCCTGATGCTGGGAAAGACTGAATGCAGGAGGAGAAGGGGATGCCAGAGGATGAAATGGTTGAATGGCATCACTGACTCGATGGATATGAATTTGAGCAAGCTACAGGAGCTGGTGATGGACAGGGAAGCCTGGCATCCTGCAGTCCATGGGGTTGCAAAGACTCGGACATGACTGAGCGACTGAACTAAACTGATCTGTATGTCATTCCCAGTCACCTAATTTGTCACTTCCCCTCACATTCCCCCTTTGGAAATCATAAGTTTGATTTCAAGATCTGTGAGTCTATTTCTGTTTTCTAAAATTCATTTGTATCTTTTAAAATTAGATTCCACATATAAGTGATATCACCTAATATTTTTCTTTGACTTACTCCATTTAGTACAATAATCTCTAGGTCCATTCCTGTTGCTGCAGATGGCATTATTTCATTCTTTTTAATGGCCAAGTAGTATTCCATCGTATATATGTGTGACATCTTTATCTATTCATCTGTTGAGGGACATTTAAGTTGCTTCCATATCTTAGCCATTGTAAACAGTGCTGCAATGAACATTAGGGTGCACGTATCTTTTTGAATTATAGTTTTTCTCTGAGTGTATGCCCAGGAGTGGGATTGCTGGATCATATGGTAGTTTTATATTTAGTGGGGTTTTTTTAAATTTTACTTTATTTTCCTTTATAATACTGTATTGGTTTTGCCATACATTGACATGAATCAGCCATGGGTGTACATGAGCTCCCAACCCTGAACCCCCCCTCCCACCTCTCACCCCATATCATCTCTCTGGATCATCCCCGTGCNATTTCTCTGTCTTTTCATCATTTTTCTAACTTGCTCCACTTGAGGTCTCCTTTATATAGGCTTTAGGGTTATAGTCTTTCTTCCTTTTGATGTTTGCCATTGGAGGGAATGGTTGGTTAAATGGTTTGTGTTGATTTCTTGTTGGGGTGACTTTGTGCCCATGTTCTCATTTCTAGCAGCTTAACCTGTCCCCCTGGAGGCCTGGGGTCTTCTGCTGTTGCCTAGAAGTTGCTTTGTAGGAGTCGTTCCATATCTTTATGAATTTTTGATGCATTTGTGGGTAAGCTGGTGATCTCCCTGTCTTACTCCTCCACCATCTTCTTCCGCCTCTAGCTTCCACCTTTTAATATAAAGGCAGCCACCATCAGGGCCAGTGTGATGATTATGGAGAACCAGGAGACCCACAATGCTTTATTTCTGTAGTTCTGGGCTTTGTGAGGTTTTAGCTGAGTGCTGCTTTCTAGCAAGCTGATCTTGCTTTTGTCTTCAGGTATTCACAGATACATCCACACACTGGCCTCTTACTCCCTCCTGAGAGGTCTAGAATTTTAACCTGGACAGTCAATCTGCATTCACCTGTATTTTAAAAATATGTCTAATATGTTGCTTTCTCCCAATTCCTCTGCAGTGCCTTGGAGAGATTCCTGGACTTGGAATATGAAAAGTCTTTGTCTTAGTATATTTGTGATTTTGGGGAAATTGCTTAGTCTTACTTTGTCTCAGTTTCCTCATCTGCAGACTAGAAATAATGATGCTTCTCTTACTGATGACTGGAAAGTTTAAATGATTGTATGTGCATGCATGCTCAGTTGTGTCCAACTCTTTTTGACCCCACGAACTGTAGCCCACCTGGTTCCTCCATTCATGGGATTTTTTAGGCAAGAACACTGGAGGGGCTGCCATTACCTCTTCCAGGTGGTGAGTTAAGGCAATTATGTCAGGTGTCTGTGGTTACAATATATAACGGTGACAACCACACAGGCAACCACACAGCCACAGTGGCATACAACAATAAACTGATTGCTTACATATATGGGGTCAGCTGGGGTTCAGGTGAGCAGCTCTGCTCTTGACTGGACTCATTTATGTATCTGGGGTTAGGCTGGCTGTCAGCTGATCTAGGCTGGCCTTGGCTGGGATGACTGAGTAATTTGGTTCTTTTCCACTTATATCTCTTCCTAGCAGGTTAACCTGAAAATGTCATTATGGTAAGAACAAGGGCACAGAGGGTAAGAGAAACAAGAAAATGCTGTTGAGCCAAGGCTCAGAAATAGCACAACATTGCTTTTACTACATTCTGCTAACTGAAGGTGTCATACAGCCGAGTCCAGGCTCAAGGACTGGGGATATTGACTCTATTTCTTTAGCAGAGGGAATAGAATGGCAATTCACAAGGCCCAGGGCTTGGCTATAGAGAGGAAAAACAGTCGGGCCATCAACACATTTTCTGTAGTGATCAATGAAGTTTAGTTCAATCTGAGGGGCATTTGGGCACACTAAAAAACTTGGAATCTGTGTGACAGTCATTCTGGAATCAGTTTCAGTAACTCATTTAGTTTCTTCCCTTTCTATTTCATAGGGTGAATTTCTAGCTGTCTTCTGAAAGGGGAAAAGAGGATAGACACCTCTCAGTGGAGAAAGGCCCATTCATCTAACTGGAGACTGCCCCTTACTGCCAGAAAATTCACAATGAGTAAATTACCAATGTCTATCTCACTCTGTCCTTTTTCCCAGTGAAAAAAAAGTCACTCTCTTGTTTCTAAATAAACTTAAAGCATTTCTATATTCAGAGGGCCAGGCAGAAATTCCATCAGTATAGTATCTAGGACAGTTAAGAAGCCCCTTCCTATACTGTCTCAGGGTTGAGTGAGCATGCCCTGGGTATGCTAGTGGAACTACTTACTTCCTGACCCTTCTCTATTATGCTGGCTCTGAAGGCATTATGAGGTTAGGTGAGCTCCAAGATCATGGGGTAATGGAAGAAGCAATAGGCACTTCCACTCTGTACTCCTGTTTGTTCTCTAACAGAGTATTTGAAGTAAAACACACCCCACCTTACAAGACTGATTTCCTTCTGAAATCTCCATCTGATCTATCTGTAATCCTTGTAGTAACATAACTATGACTTTTCTCCTCCAGTGAACAAATTTCTCTGACACTGTTTGCTGAAAGAGAATTTGTCTCCTCCTGTTCTGGGCTTCATTGTTAAGGTTTTGTTATACTTCACCTCATTCTCCTAATTGTTTTGAGGTCTGTAGGTGAGTGGGGTTGGTTTATAGGGTCACTAAAAGTAATCAATAAGCAATCAGTAATAATAGAAAACAGTTTTATCTGAGCCAAACTGAGGACTGTAACCTAGAAGCCACATTATCCCCAGATTACTCTGAGAAACTGCTCCAGAGAAGCATGGTTTTCAGTACAGTTCTGTATCTTGTCAGAACAAAGGACATTAAAATTGATGCAGCTGCTGTGAAGACCAGTATGGAGGTTCCTTAAAAATTAAAAATAGAACTACCATAACCCAGTAACCCCACTACTGATACCCAGAGAAAACCATAATTCAAAAAGATACATGCATACCAGTGTTCATAGCAGCACTGTTTACAATAGCCAGGACAATGGAAGCAACCAAAGCACCCATCAGCAGAGGAATGGATAAAGAGGATGGGGCACATATACACACACAGGGGAATATTATGCAGCCTTTAGAGGGAGAGCTGCTCAGTTGTGTCTGACTCCTTGTGACCCCACAAACTATATAGTTCATGGAATTCTCCAGACCAGAATACTGGAGTGAATAGCCTTTCCCTTCCCCGGGGGATCTTCCTGATCCAGGAATTGAACACAGGTCTCCTGCACTGCAGGCAGATTCTTTACCTGCTGAGCCACAAGGGAAGCCCAGTGCAGCCATTAAAAAGGAACAAAATTGGGTCATTTGTGTAGACATGGATGGACTTAGAGACTGTCATACAGAGTGAAGTAAGTTAGAAAGAGAAAAACAAATATTGTATATTAATGCATATATGTGCAATCTAGAAAAAAATGATATTGATGATCTTATTTGAAGAGCAGCAATAGGGACACAGATGTGGAGAACAAATGTATGAAAACCAAGGGAGGAAGAGGGAGTGGGATCAATTATATTGGAACTCACACACACACACACGCACACACACACACACACACACACACACATTTATGGGTGTGCTCAGCTGCTTCAGTCATGTTTGACTCTTTGTGACCCTATGTACTGAAGCCTACCAAGCTCCTCTGTCCATGGGATTCTCCAGTCAAGAATCCTGGAGTGGATTGCCATGCTCCAGGGGATCTTTGAGAACCAGGGATTGAACCTAAGCCACTGGGGAAATAAATAAATAAATAAATAAATACAGACAGAGACTGTCAGGCTCCAGAGGACTGGTGGGCTACAGTCTATGGGGCTGCAAAAAGTCAGACATGACTGATCATCTTTCTCTTCTTTGATGCTATGCATAAAATAGAAAACTAGTGAGTACCTTCTGTGCAGCTCAGGGAACTCAGTGCTTTGTGGTGGCCTAAATGGGAAGAAAATTCAAAAATGAGAGGTATTTGTATACGTATCCCTGATTCACTTTGCTATACAGTAAAACTAACTCAAGAATGTAAAGCAACTGTACCCCAATAAAAATTAGTTTTCAAAAAGAACAAAGAACATTAAATAAATCAAGGATACGTTCCTTTAAGATTAAAAAAACAACAACAACAACTGAGAAACCACACTAGCACATATATACAGAGAGTCAGTATGGCCTTGGCACCTGAGAAGGGAGTCTTATTATCAAAGAAGTGCCAGAAATTCTTCCCAGGAAGAGAGGCATTTAATCTTTACTTTTAACATGGATGTTATTTGCTTCTGATCAATGTGCCCTTTTGTTTAATAGTTAAAGAAGGTGTGCAATATATCTTTGTTAGGCCACAAACAGATTGTTCTAGTCAGTATAAAATTCAGTTAACTCATGTGCAAGCCAAAATGACTTCATCATACTTTGATGTATGAAAATTTCTTTTAACAATAACCCACTCCCTAAATCCCTTTCTGTACAGCAAGACTTCAGTAGGTTAACTTCATCTTTTTTCCCATACATACTCTACCCATGTTATATATAAAACTATATTTTTATGAACCTGCTTTTTTGATTATATAATAATGAGCAATTTCCCTCTCCAATAAATTTCTGTCTATAGTGTCCTAACACAACATCCCTTTGCACATATGGACAGAAATTCATTTAACCAATGCTTTTGTTGAACTCTTAGATATTTTTTGGTTTTTCATGTTGATAAATGAAGGAGAAAGTTCTGAATGTCATATTTTTGCAACCAGTTCTTGCTGCTGCTAAGTCACTTCAGTTGTGTCCGACTCTGTGTGACCCCATAGACGGCAGCCCACCAGGCTCCCCCATCCCTGGGATTCTCCAGGCAAGAACACTGGAGTGGGTTGCCATTTCCTTCTCCAATGCATGAAAGTAAAAAGTGAAAGGGAAGTCACTCAGTCGTGTCCAACTCTTCACAACCCCGTGGACCGCAGCCTACCAGGCTCCTCTGTCCATGGGATTTTCCAGGCAAGAGTACTGGAGTGGGGTACCATTGCCTTCTCCAAACCAGTTCTTACAGATGAGTTATTGTCATTGCATTCGATGTTTCCACTGTGCAGGGGATAGAGTTTAAAAGCTATTAAACCAGATACCTGGTTATTATCCCAGAGCTTCGATTTATCCTAATGAAGCCAGCCTGAAGTTCTCTACACAGGGAAGTCTGAAAACCTATATTCACGGGAAAAGATGGGTGGGAACTCTCCAGCCTCCTTCTATTCATCAACATTTTTAATAATTGTGCCTCACTCCCACTCCTCACTAGTGTTATGGAAGAGGGAAGACAGATACTGCTGTAGCCATCTTGGAGAAGAGGGTTCTGAAAATGTGAGTGCTTGGTCCAAGTCACACTCCTCAGAAATCGTGGGATCTGTCCTCCAGCTCAGACTTTTTGACACTCAGCCTGCTGTTTTCCACTGCAGTGTGTTACAGGGACTTATTTGCAATAATAATTGTTGTAACAGGTAACTTTTATTAGACTTGTATTATATGCAAGACCATGTTCTCAATGCTTTATATGTTTTAACTCCCTGAATATTCAAAACAATCATATGTAGTAGATGTTATTATTGTTGTTGTTATTTGCTGAGGTAGTGACTGGGAGATATTAAACAATTTTTTGAGATCACATGGTAGACAGTAATAGAACTGAAATTCAAACTCAATTAAGAGATCAAGCTCTTAGCCTCTGTAACCCATGGATAAATATTGACTGTTAAATATAATTCAGGGTTATCATGAGGTTAGCCTGGAGCCTCACCTATCAATATTATTGCCATGCTAAATCCCAGGAAATTCCTCCTCCTCATCTTCTTTTTCCTTTTCATAATTCTGTGAACACACACACAATTGGAATGTTGCTTGAGCTAACTCCAGATCACAGAAGAATTTCCTTATCATCAAAACAAAGTAATCCCTTTTGGTAATCCTTCTATCCACCCTACAAATCTCTTCTGGGCCAAATCTCCTGCAATCTTATTGCCTTCAGCTATAAATGATAAATTAATTGTTTATCTGTATTTTATTTTTTCTTGTTTAAAATATTACTTATTGTTTTCTTCTGATTGTAAAAGTAGTATACACTTATCAGAAAATTAGGGGGCTCAGAGGTTAAAGCGTCTGCCTCCAATGCGGGAAACACTTACTGAAAATAATATGGGAAACAGAAAAGTATAGGCAATAAAGTAAAACCATCCAAAATCTCTCTGTACCTGAGAGATAACACCTGTTAATATTTTTTCCTATCTTCTTCTGCACACCCTCCATAGAACTAGATCATACCGTAGTACTATTTCATGCTGGGTTTTTTCACTTAATGTAACATGAACATTCCCGTGTTTTATTAACTACAATGTGGCTTCTAACAACTGCATGATATCCCATTGTATTAATTAATATAGTAATTTAATTAATACACATTGATGAGCATCATTTTACACACATCTGTGTCTTATTCGTGATAATTCTTTTAGGAGTGATTCCTAGAATTAAAATTGCTGGATCTAAAGTGCACACTTTCAGGTTCTCAGTGTACCAGTTGTCAAATTCTCCTCTAGAAACAAGTACCAGTTCGCACATGTTTCCATGTGGATTTAAAATGGTGCCTGGATCCTTTTTGAGCCTGTCTCTAAAGGACCAGAGCTCATCGGTACTTTCTAGATCTACATCTGGCCAATCCAACCCCCGGGGATGACATTTGTGGTCACCATGGGGCCACATACACCCAGATCCCCACAGTCAGATAGACTCATCTCTGCTCACACTAAGGTTTTTATTGATCCCATTTCAAAATGACAAACGGAGTCTAGCCCAGCAGACACTTCTGTTCATGGCATTTTCCAGGCAAGAATACTGGAGTGAGTTGCCATTTCAGTCTCCAGACGAGTTCAGAAATACCTACAGACTTAGTAGGTAGAACTAGAACATGCATCATCAAAACTCTGCTAAAATAAAAGTTGAAAGTAAAGGTTTCAAAGTAAATGAAACCCCAATCTTAGCTGGTGTCTGTTCACTGAAATATTTATCAATATGTTAGATGCTGAACAGAGAGACACAGTGCCTGTCTTCAAGGAGGTAACAGTCTAAAAGTGGAAACAAAGAAGTAGACCCATACAGAGAGTAAACCAGGGCATTCACAATAAGCAGAATAGTATCCAGGACTTTTCCTGTTGTCTTTGAATGGGAGGAGGTAAATACTGCATAGACACTGAAGAGCTGCCAGACACATCTCAGAGGGTCAGGACCAACTTTGCTTCAACTATCTTCTCATCCCTTCCCTATTGCAGCCTAAACAGTCTTAGTGGAATTTGTTAGAGATGCAAGAATTGAATTTTTGGTGGAAAACTACTCCCTCCTATGAGATGTGGGAAGGAGATACTCTTTCCTCCCCACAGCCGGGTGAGAAGGGCCTACGAGACTTGTTACCTGGAAGCAAGAGGGACTTTCCCATTGTGCCTGACAGCTCCATGCATGTGTAGTTCTGATCCCTGACACTTTGCACAAGTGAAGGTAACTGGCAAGACATCGAGGGTAGGTAGAGCAGCCCCGCCTCCACTTTGGGCACAGAGAAGGTTTTGAGGTTTTGAGTTTGGGTCATTTGCCCAATGGAGGCCTGATCTGGAGCCATCTTTCCATTACTCTGAACACTCGGGTGGCAGAGGGACCACAGCAGAAGGAGATTGTGAAGTGCACTGTGGGAGAGGGAGATGAGGAGATAAAGCGGTGTTTGATGAGCTCCCCTGGGAGCAGAGCCTCTTCCTGCCAGGAACCTGTGCCCTAGAAACAACTTCAAGGATGCCCCACCAGGAGTCAGCATTTGGACCACTAACCCATCAGGGCAGGATCACAGCAGCATGTATGAAGATACCCTCTCTGCCGTGGGTGTTTGGCTCATTGGCCATCCTCTCAGTCATTCTAAATGAGCAAGAATGACTCATCTAAATGACATATTTCTATGCTTATGCAAAGCTGTGTCTGGAGACACTGTCCTGGCTGTAAATGTGCAGACAAAAGTAGAGTTTGGTTCCTGGGAGGAGCTTGCCTGAAGAGGCGAATATGAGATCAGGTCATGAAATGGACACATTTTTCTTCCTCACAGCCAGTAACCTCAGGGTCAAGTCCCTGATGAAGGATGGCATTTACCCATCTGCTGTATCCAGGAATTTCAGCCTTTGCTCCTTCAAAGTGGCTTCAGCTATTTGACAATTTGCTTAATTTTTCAAACTGCCTCAGGCTACTTTGTAAGTGTTGAGGCAAATTTCAGTTGTGTGTGTGTGTATCCCAGTATGGGATGTGAAGATTTACGCACTGATTGGGTACCTTAGCTCAATACCAAAGGGAGTGTGCTCTTACAATAAACAAATGACTACAGCTGGAGTGTAAGCTGACTAATCAGCAAGCGTAGGTCAATGTTCAAGAAATTAACCCCAGTTTATTCTTATTCTTATATATAGGTTTATGTTCCAAGGTCTCTGCAGTTAGGCAAAGCCCTAATTTGTAATGCCTATTTCAGCTATAAGCAGAAAAATTACCACCTGAAGTCAGTTAGGGAATCTTAGTATACATTTATTTCTGTGATTTAAAAAGATAACCAAAGCTGATTTATTTTAAAGCACAAGAGCAATAAAGCATTTTCCAAACTTATTATGGACATCTGCTGTGGGCTTGACCCTGAGGATACAAGGGGGAACAGAGTGGATGTGGTTTTGCCCTCAGAGTCTGGCAGTGCGTTTGCTTGCAGCGCTGATGGTCATTCCGGTGACTATTAACTCTTTCCCCATAATCACTATTTTGTTTCAATAATTCATGAGTAGGTTGCCACAAAATGTGGCAGTCTAAAACAGTCACTTAATTTTTGCTCACTATCTTGTGGGTCAGGAATTGGGAAAGGTTCTCCTGGGGCTTCTCATATGGTTGAAGTCAAATATCTGGGGCAAGAGTCATCCAATGGCCTGACTGATGTTTGATGTCTGATGGGTCTGAGGTCCATGGGGGCTCACGTGACTGTCAGCCAGAAGCTCATCTCGGCTGATGATGGGAGCAGCTCCATATGGCTTTTCCAGCATGGTAGTCTCAGAGAAGTTGGGTTTCTTGTATAGTAACTCTCTTTCCCAGAATAAGTGCCCTAAGAGAGGCAACAGAAGCTAGATAGCCTTTCCTGACTCAGCTTTGGAAGCGGTATTCTTTGATTTCAATCAAGTCACCATAGTTGGCTCAGATTCAAGTGGAGGAGACAGAGAGCTCACCTTTTGATGGGAAGGGTCCCAAAGAATTTTGGGTCCTGTTTTTAAACCACCACAGTCATAATCTGAAAGAGAGATTTTTCAGGTGGTAAATGATCTCCCAAGGTTTATATGGCTGTTTGCTGCTGCTGCTGCTAAGTCGCTTCAGTCATGTCCGACTCTGTGCGACCCCAGAGATGGCAGCCCACCAGGCTCCCCCATCCCTGGGATTCTCCAGGCAAGAACACTGGAGTGGGTTGCCACTGCTTTATACAATGCATGAAAGTGAAAAGAGAAAGTGAAGTCGCTCAATCGTGTCCGACTCTTTGCGACCCCATGGACTGCAGCCCACCAGGCTCCCCCGTCCCTGGGATTTTCCAGGCAAGAGTACTGGAGTGGGGTGCCATTGCCTTCTCCATATGACCATTTAGGGAACCTATTACAGCAGAGACGGCTGAGACCACACTCTGACAGGACTGGAATTTGAATCTACACCAAGATAGCCTCCTCTACTCTCTCCCTCTGCAGTTTCTATAAAGCTAATTGAAGCAATGATTTCTCTACTTATTCCATTTGGTATCAAGCTTCTTAATAGCTATTTCAGAATAGAAGCCTACACTATCACAACCAGTACTGGCACTGATACATGTGGCATTTTGGAAAAGGGGAAATTCTGCCCTGCTGAAACAAGAGCTTTCTGGTTCAGATTTGCCAATCAAAACCCAAATGAGCATGTTTATTCTTTGAACTAGTATAAAATTAAGAGCAGAGAACTTAACAGTTATTAAGGACAGCAAGTGTCATATGCTTGTCATATTACAGAAAACACCCCTGAGGTATATTCACCAAGCCAATCTATTTTTACCTATAACCTTTTTTAGTTCCTAAGTGTAGACTTTCTCACATCCACCTGATGCCTTCCACTTTGGAAGGATTTTCCTGGGAAATAAGACATTCTCTGATGAAATTTTGAGGGTTCAGTTTTTTATTTAAGAAAATCTTTTATTACTAATATAACATTTTGACCTCGTTGGGCTACCCAAATAGTAAATAGATATTATTTACTATTGCAGTATGTTCCCTACATATGAACAAGTTCTGTTCTGAGAACACGTTTGTAAGTCCAATAAGTACAGCAAAGTCAGCCTAAGTACCCAGCTAACACAATCAGCCATATAGTACTGTACAGTAATAGGCTTATAATATATTTCACACAAATGATACACAACAAACAAACACAAAAGATAAAGAAAACATTTTTAATCTTACATTACAGTACCTTAAAAAGTACAGTAGTACAGTACCAACTAGCATTCAGGGGCTGGCACTGAGGAGGGAGAGGAGGTGGGGATGCATAGCTGAGGAAGGTCAGCAGTAGGAGGTGGAGAGAGCTGCAGTTTGGACATGCGCATGCCATTCACATATTTGTAAGTTTACAGCCTGAAGGTTTGTATGTAGGGGACTTACAGGATACCACGTTTGCCACAGTCTCAGCAGGTGAGAAACCTCTTGAGGTTCTTCTCTCCTTCCTAAATTGTCTAGAATTCCAGTGCAGATGGGTCATTAGCTCAGGTCAAAGGGTCAGCATTATTTCCCATGACCAAGCAGAGAGGGGTCCAGAGGATCTGGTCAGTTTAAGGCTTTAACTGCTATCATGTGGTGTCATTGCTAAACACAGCTCCGTGAACACTGCCTGCTAATGTAGGATGGTGGTCTCAACCTTATAGGTGCTGGCATTATGCGCCAGGTTAGTCTCTGAAAATCACTTTTGTTTAGTGTTTATGCATATATGTGCATGCTAAGTTGCTTTGGTCATGTCCAATTCTTTGTGATCCTATGAACTGTAGCTCACCAGTCTCCATCTTCAAATATTATCACATTAGGGATTAGAGCTTCAACATGATTTTCAGGGGAACACTACTGGGTTATGATAGGCTTCCCAGGTGGCTCAGTGGGTAAAGAATCTGTCTGCAATGCAAGAGACACAAGAGGTGCAGGTTCAGTCCTTGGGTCAGGAAGATCCCTGAGTAGAGTTCCCTGTATCATACAGTAGGTCCTCGTTAGTTTTCTATTTTGTACACAGTAGTGTATACATGTCAGTCCCAGTCTCCCAATTCATCCTGCCTCCTCTTCCCCCTGATACTCATACATTTGTTCCTTACACCTGTGTCTCTGCTTCTGCTTTACAAATAAGCTCATCTCTATCATTTTTCTAGATTCCACATATGTGCATTAGTATACAAAATTTGTTTTTCTTTCTGACTTACTTCACTTTGTTTGACAGTCTCTAGGTCCATCCATGGAGAAGGCAATGGCAATCCACTCTAGTACTCTTGCCTGGAAAATCCCATGAACAAAGGAGCATGGTGGGCTGCAGTCCCTGGGGTCGTGAAGTCAAACATGACTGAGCGACTTCACTTTCACTTTTCAGTTTCATGCACTGGAGAAGGAAATGGCAACCCATTCCAGTGTTCTTGCCTAGAGAATCCCAGGGACGGGGGAGCCTGGTGGGCTGCTGTCTAATGGGGTCGCACAGAGTTGGACACGACTGAAGCAACTTAGCAGCAGCAGCAGCAGCAGGTCCATTCACATCTCTCTTTACTTACTTAGATGTTCTTACAAAATATCACAATGCCAAGGGGTTTGGGTTTAGAAGATTTCCAAATACAGCCAGGCACAAAGCTAAACACCTACCTGCCTTCCACCAACTTCTAGGTTACCACTGTATTAGGAGTGCTTTGAAGAATTTGGTTTCCTTCTCTCTTGATAAACCCTGGTCAAGATCATCTTAAACTATTACAGAATCTTACTAACTTAGAACTTCCAAAGGCACAGGCCATCTCTAGATAATTTGTCTTCTAGAATACTTCTTGGTTCCCAGTGGAATCTTCCCAACTTTTCTAAGACAAACACAGTACAAACCAAAGGACTGAGGAAAGGGCAAACTCTGCCTGGCTAAAAGGAAATAAGGATAATAGTGATGACAATAGGAACAAACAATACATCTTATGTGTTTACTATGTGCTAGGAAGCAACAGTTAGAACTGGACATGGAACAACAGACTGGTTCCAAATGGGAAAAGGAGTACGTCAAGGCTGTATATTGTCACCCTGCTTATTTAACTTATATACAGAGTACATCATGAGAAACGCTGGACTGGAAGAAGCACAAGCTGGAATCAAGATTGCCGGGAGAAATATCAATCACTTCAGATATGCAGATGACACCACCCTTATGGCAGAAAGTGAAGAGGAACTAAAAAGCCTCTTGATGAAAATGAAAGAGGAGAGTGAAAACGTTGGCTGAAAGCTCACCATTCAGAAAATGAACATCATGGCATCTGGTCCCATCACTTCATGGTAAATAGATGGGGAACAGTGGAAACAGTGTCAGAATTTATTTTGGGGGGCTCCAAAATCACTGCAGATGGTGATTGCAACCATGAAATTAAAAGATGCTTACTCCTTGGAATAAAGTTATAACCAACCTAGACAGCATATTGAAAAGCAGAGACATTACTTTGCCGACTAAGGTCCATCTAGTCAAGGTTATGGTTTTTCCAGTGGTCATGTATGGATGTGAGAGTTGGGCTATGAAGAAAGCTGAGCGCCTAACAATTGATGCTTTTGAGCTGTGGTGTTTGAGAAGACTCTTGAGAGTCCCTTGGACTGCAAGGAGATCCAACCAGTCCATCCTAAAGGAGATCAGTCCTGGGTGTTCATTGGAAGGACTGATGTTNCTTTTCTCAGGAAATGCAAAGAGGAGGCTAGCTGGTTGTAAGTGTCCAACCCGGAGCCCATCTGTCTCCTTTGGAGCCATATACATGTTGGAGGAGCGCTGCTCCAGAGTGGTCTATGTCTGCTCACCTTAACTTTGCATAACTTCGAGTCATCCTAAACTCCTTTCCTTCTGTCATACCTGGCATCCAAGCCATTAGCAAATTCTGGCAACTGTTACTTAAAATACCTTCAGAATCTAATACTCTTTCACCTCCCCCACTGATATCACCCTATCCATCTCTTTTCCCTGGATTTGTCAGTAGACTCTGTCTACTTCTGTCTTTCTGTTTGTCTCCCAACCAGCAGCCAGCCTATGAAGAGAGGGTGTCGTTCTACTTAGAATCATCATATGTTGAGGTATGTTCCTTCTATTCCTGCTTTCTGGAGAGTTTTTATCATAAATGGATGTTGAATTTTGTCAAAGGCCTTCTCTGCATCTACTGAGATAATCATATGGCTTTTATTTTTCAATTTGTTAATGTGGTGAATTACATTGATTGATTTGTGGATATTGAAGACTCCTTGCATCCCTGGGATAAAACCCACTTGGTCATGGTGAATGATCTTTTTAATGTGTTGTTGGATTCTGATTGCTAGAATTTTGTTGAGGATTTTTGCATCTATGTTCATCAGTGATATCAGCCTGTAGTTTTCTTTTTTTGTGGCATCTTTGTCAGGTTTTGGAAGTAGGGTGATGGTGGCCTCATAGAATGATTTTGGAAGTTTACCTTCCTCTGCAATTTTCTGAGAGAGTTTCAGTAGGATAGGTGTTAGCTTTTCTCGAAATTTTTGGTAGAATTCAGCTGTGAAGCTGTCTAGACCTGGGCTTTTGTTTACTGGAAGATTTCTGATTACAGTTTCAATTTCCGTGCTTGTGACAGGTCTGTTAAGATTTTCTATTTCTTCCTGGTTCAGTTTTAGAAAGTTGTACTTTTATAAGAATTTGTCCATTTCTTCGCCGTTGTCCATTTTATTGGCATATAATTGCTGATAGTAGTCTCTTATGATCCTTTGTATTTCTGTGTTGTCTGTGGTACATATACACAATGGAGTATTACTCAGCCATTAAAAAGAATACATTTGAATCAGTTTTAATGAGATGGATGAAACTGGAGCCGATTATACAGAGTGAAGTAAGCCAGAAAGAAAAATACCAATACAGTATACTGACACATATATATGTAATTTAGAAAGATGGCAATTATGACCCTGTATGTGAGACTGCAAGAGAGACACAGATGTATAGAACAGACTTCTGGACTCTGAGGGAGAGGGCAAGGATGGGATGATTTGGGAGAATGGCATTGAAACATGTATACTATCATGTAAGAAACAAATCGCCAATCTATGTTCAATACAGGATACAGGATGCTTGGGGCTGGTGCATGGTGATGATCCAGAGAGGTGATATGGGGTAGGAGGTGGGAGGGGGGTTCAGGATTGGGGGTTCATATACACCCGTGGCTGATTCATATCAATGTATGGCAAAACCAATACAGTATTGTAAAGTAAAAAAAAAAAAAAAAAGAATCATCATAGTTTCCTAGCCTACTCAGATCAAAACCCACAAGACACTGCATGATGGCCCCTGCTTTCTCCTCTCTGACCTCAACACTTTACTCCTGCTCGCTCTGCTCCATTCACACTGACTCCTTACCCTTTAATATGGTAACAAACCACGCTGAAGTTCCCTTTTCACATTCGCTGGAATCACCTTTCCTGCCTCTATCTGCACAGTTCCACTGTGGCCTTCCTCAGCCACGTGCATCAAGTAGCCAGATCCCCCCATCCTAGCTTTCCTGGCCCCCTTTCTCTGTTTGCCTTTCCTCTACTGCACTTTACCAGCATCTGAATACTTTACACTTCAGATTTTTATTTATTATCTCTTAGCTACATTGTAATACAAGGTCCATTCACTGCTATGAATGGTCCTGCACACAGTAGGTGCTCAGACACCTACTGTAAATGAGGTAATGAGTGAATGAAGGAGGAGATACTTAAGTACTGACGTGAGAGTTAAAGATAAGTAGGAAATGGCAGTTCCTATTTAAAATTAAAAAAAAAAAATCATCCTTAGACCCTCATAGCCTAAAATAGCAGATTTTGCTTTAGAGAATATTGTTGGTCCCATGGAAATAGCAGGCAATAACAGACAATTAAAAGTTCTTTTTGAGGCCAAATGAAGCAATGAAACAACTCTAAGTTTCTGCCTCCTAACCTAGATGGCTCAGAAGGTAGTATAGGGGTTTGGTTTGGGTTTTTTAAGTTCAGCTCATCTAGGGGCTGCTCTGATGGGTGGGGCTGTGGCGGTTTCATCTGCACAGGCCAAGCAACTGGTTGCTGGTTGACTGGCTGTCAGCTAGTCTTGGGTTCAGAATGTGTCAGAGACCAGGTTGCAGCCTTCATGTGGTTTCCTTGTTTAGTCCTCCTCACAGTTCAGTGGGGAGCATGCACTCTCTATGTTAAAGATGAAATAGCAGAGGGCTTGTGCATCCCGAGTCCCTTGGTACTAAGAGTCAGGATTCCCCCTTCTGCAGAGCGTTTCCCCTGGGCTCTTACTCAAGTCTTACGATGCTCTGTGGGTGCTGGGGGCATGTTCCCTAATACCTGGTTAAGGACGAGAGACCAAATGGTTCCTAAACCTTTAGAGACTGGGCTGAGATGTGGCACTGCATCAGCCGAGTCCCACTCTCTCACCTCCTTCCTCCACATTCTGCACCATAACGAGAAGGCAACTCGATGCTACTGGCAATTCCACACTTCTGACAAAGAAGGAAATTCCAGCCATTCCCCAGAGGTATTGAATGCGAGGTATTCATTACTTTGGAGAATTTAAAATAACCATGAGATCTCCAGTGCAAATGAATCAACTCACCTGGGTTTGGACTTAGCATAGCCCAACATGCTAGTTTAAGAGGCATAGCAATCTGAACATCTTTTTTTGCCAAAACTTGGCCCCTATTCACTGGTGCTGAATAGAAACGTGGAGACAGTTTTGGGTGAAGTAGAAAAGAGTGGCTTTTCTTGCTTTGTCCTACAAAGAGGGCCACAGGGGGCTAATGCCCCCAAGACTGTGGCCCACCTGGAGTGGGTAGTGAGTTTTACAGTGTTCAGGGAGCAGGGTGTGGTCAGCTCGTGGACAATTCTCGGACTGGTTGGCTTCAAGCTGAAGTTTCATGCATTATCAATCTCCTGGTTCCAACCAGTCTTGGGTCAATGTTCTTGTGGTCAGCAGTGTTCATCCAGAGTCTGCTTCCTGTGAAAACAACTTAGGAATGTATGTCCGGCCTTTATCTATATTGTTCCGGAAACAGAGTTTGGCAGTTCGGCTATGTGGCAGAATTATGATCTAAACTGTTAGCAGTTTCCCAGCCCAAGAGCTATTTTGTTTCTACATCTTCACATTTCCCAGCCATTAACTCTCGAATGCGTCTTTTATTTCACTGTACATGGTTTCGCTCTCTCCCTGTGGACAGGAGGGCTACATTGCTGGAAGGATGGAACCTCCCTGGGTGGTCCAGCTCTTAGGGCAGTGCCTGGAAGCAGTTTCCCAGAATGCAGCTCTCCCTCCCAGGGGTTGGCAAAGTAAGCCCAGGAGGCCGAGCCCAGCCATGCCCATGCCTTTAGGGAGGGTTTAGGGCTGCTCTCTCCTACAAAGGGAAAGTTGAGCAGTTGTGACAGAGATCATAAAGACCACAAAACTGAAAATATTTGCTGTTTTTAGAAAAATGTCCTACCTTCCCTTCAAACATCAAAATGTCCTAGTAGATAGGACAGTGGCCACCTGGCTGCTCCTCCAAGGCTCCGCGCCCCCCATAGGGTCTGCCCAGGGATCAGTGCACGCTCACAGCTTTGAGTGTGAGAAGTCCCGTCTCCTGCCTTCAGGTCATCTCAGTGTTCGGCTTACGCTGGAGGACACACGCTTGCAGTGCAGAAGCTGTCCTTGTTGCGTCTTTATAGACTAAGGTATTTGGTGCAGGGGGAGGGATTTTGCTTCCATATTACCCCCAGTGTGACTCCAGAGTATTATAGCAACTGTGACGGTGGCCCACCTCACAACTGGGTGTTAGAAACTATTTCATTCTCACCGTATCCTCACGTGGCTGAAAAAGAGCAAGCTAGTTCTGTGGCCTGTCCTTATAGTGGCACTGATTCCATTTGTGAGGACTCCACCCTTGTGACCTCTTCATCTCCTAGAGACCCTGCTGCCAAAACCCACCACACAGGAAGTTAGAGGTCAGATATGGACGCGGGCAGTACCTGCTACACGATTTGTGAGGTTCAGGGCAAAATGAAAATGTGGGAGCCTGTATAAAAATTATTAAGAATTTTAAGACAGTGTCAGCAGTGTACTAAACCAAGCCTGGGCTTTGTGTGCCTACATGGGCTGAACACCCAGGAAACCAGACTGAAGGAGGGAGAACTCACTGCATGGATTTTTTTTAATGGAAATAGGAAGAAAGAGAAGGCACTGGAGTAGCTGAAATGAGGGAATGTGTGGAAATTTGGAATTGTCCTTCAGGGGACTTGAAGATAATACTGACTATGGACTTGAAAGAGAGTTACTGGGCAGAGATAAAAGCTCAGCATTTGTCAGAGAACCTGACTTTGTAAGAATATGGTTGTGACTTTTCACTATTGGATTTCAGAAGATTAGTTATAGGACTTTAAACAACCTGAATAGTAAGACTGAGGCTTTTCTAGGTATATGTTATTGAAGATCAAAGGAACAAAAGAATTAAAGTTAGGAATCAGACTAGTAGGAATTACTAAATCCCTGAGGATGGGTCAGGGGAATTACCATGCGTAGAAGGTATTCATATAAGGCCTGAGAGTTGAACAGCTTGTGGGTCAAGGTCTTAAAAATAAATAAATAAATAAATAAGAGTAGAAAAATGATGAAAAGGAAGGAAAATTGAAAGACTGTGGACTGAGATGGTGTTACTGAGATTTTAGATTGTAAGTGTGGAGTTCTGAGTTTGATTAAGTCCAGGATCCAATTCTGTTGACTTGAGTCTGCTTGAAATGATAATGACTTGACTCACAGAACATCAAACTTCAGAAATGTAAATCTTAAGATCTAATTGAGATGAGTTATTCTCCTACACGGAAGGAGCATCCTTAACTACATACAGCAAATTGGGTGTTGATAGATGCTGCTGCATATGGTGTGACAGATGGGAAAATCGGGGAATGTGTTCTTCCCTTGTCACAGACGCGTTTTCTCTTGATGCTTTTGCTCCTTTATGGGCACAGTCATGCTTCTCACAGTTCTCATCTCCTCCCCTGTCTGCTGCAGAGAAAGGATGTGCCAGAGGGGATTGAGGAAGCTGGCTGGCATGTCACTGTCCAGGGAACCACAATACCATTTCTACTCTGATTTTATAAATACGTTTTTCAAACAAGTTTGTAAAAGTGCTACAGACCATGTGTTTACACACTTTGGAGTCCATAGTTTAGGCCCTGAGGTCTCCTTCCCATTAAAACTCCTCCATAAGGCTAATGCTTTTCCTTGATTCTAACAGTGAAAATTAGTTTCTCCTGTTTTGTATTTTATAAGAAAAATTATACAATATGTGCACTTCTGTATTTGACTTCTTATGCTCAACGCTGCATTTGTGAGACTTATCTATGTTGTTACATTAACTGGTTTATCCATCCTCATTGCTGTATAATATCTCCTTGTATAAATACACTACAACTTATTTGTCCATTCTACTATAGGACACTTGAATTGTTTCTAGCTTGAGGCTACTAAGAAGAGAGTGGTTTCTTGTATGTCTTTTTGTGAATTCTATTTACATTTCTGCCACACCCTTCTTCTTTTGCCTTGAATCTTTCCCAGCATCAGGGTCTTTTTCTTCACATTAGGTGGCCGAAATATTGGAGCCTTAGCTTCCATCAACAGTCCTTCTAATGAATATTTAGGGTTTATTTCCTTTAGGATTGACTGGTTTGATCTCCTTGCAGTCCAAGGGACTCTCAAGAGTCTTCTCCAACACCACACTTCAACAGCATCAGTTCTTCGACACTCAGCTTTTTTATGATGGTCCAACTTTTATATCTATACATGACTACTGGAAAATCCATAGCTTTGACTATACAGACATGAATTTGAGCAAACTCTGGGAGATAGTGAAAGACAGAGGAGCCTGGCATGCTACAGTTCATGAGGCTGCAAATAGTTGGATATGACTTAGCAACTAAACAACAGCAACTTTTACATTTCTATTGTGTCTGTACTTAAAGTTGGCTTTGCTGGTTCCCAAAATATACCTACATATTCAGTTTTACTCAGTAATGTCAAATAGGTTTCAAAAATGATTGAGCTAATTTTCATTTTCATGGCATTGTAAGAGAGGCTCAGTTTCTCCACATCTTTGACAACGCTGACCTTATTTGTCTGTTTAAACTTTAGTCAATCTTTTCAGTTGTCTGGTATCACATTGTATTCCTTCCTATTAACCTGGTATGGGTCTAAGACTATGCTGGACTCTGAGGGATGCTCCTAACGTACTTGTCAGAAACTCTCTACTGGCAAGTAAAGGAAACTCAACTTGAACTTGCTGTAAATAAACACAAGAATAGATTTTTTTTTGTCCGAACTAAGGTTTGGGAAGGAGGCTGAAGTGGAGACTTGAACACTGTCAAGACTCTTGGTCTTTCATCTCTGCCTTTATCTGAGTTTGCAACTCTAGTTTAAATAGTGTATATATCTTGGGGGGATTTGAGGGCAACAGAATGACAAAATAATTGTAATTTTAGAAAGTCTGGTAGTGGTATGTTGAACTGGAAATATGGAGACAGGAGGCTAAGGGGCTGGAGAAATTTTAGCATGTGGATATTTGGAAGGCACTGAAAATATCAAGTATCTGAAGAGCTTGACAACTGAATGGTTTGTCATGATGAAAGTGGAGAAATTAGTCAAATTATTTATGAGAGTAGAGTGATGCTTGGTTTATAAGCATAAGCCTAAAATTAATTCCATCCATTTCTAATGATGAATCACTTATTCAGGACAAAAAATTCAGTTGAGCACAGATCACAGCTTCTTCTGTTCTAATAAATATAGGATGTTGAAGGTTTGATCCATTGCTGTGTAATATATAACCCCAACATTGGTGGCTTAAAACAACTGTAAAGATTTTCTGGTTGTCTCTCATTATTCTGAGGGCTCTGAGGGCTCAGAGGACTTAGCTTGGCAGGATAGCTTATGGGGCTGTGGTCATGTTGTCAAGGAGGCCGATGTCCTCTGAAGACTTCCTTGGGCATATGTCTGGTGGTCAGAGACTGGGAGCTCAGTTGACAATGTCAGCTAAGACGCCTACACATGGTCTTCCCTTGTGGCATGGACTTCCTCACAGCCTGGTGGCTGGACTCCAAAAGCAAGTTTCCCAACAGACCAAGGCAGCTGTAAGTGCCTTACTTATGATACAGTCTTAGAAGTCTTACAGTGTTACTCCTTTCTGTTCTGCTGGTAAAGGCAATCACAAAACATTTGTCCAGGTTCAAGGGGAAAGGAGACAGCCTCATGACTTGATGGAATGGATCCACCATCACACTGTAAGAAGAACATATGGAATGGGATTTGGAAAATCTTTGAAAAATTCCATCTGTCACACACCTACAGTAACAACAATTCAAAAGTGGAGGTAATTCCTGTTTCTCTCTCTCTCTCTCTCTCTCTCT
>SJYV01000606.1:0-10255 GCA_006410875.1 Neotragus pygmaeus | reverse complement strand
CTCCCTCACCTGCAGAACTGTCGGAGGTCCTGTGGGCCATGGTGATGCGAGTTGGCCTGGGCCTGGGCGGCGAGATGGGCGTGGAGGCCGTGGTGCTGGTCCCCGTCTTTGCCGCCTTCGCCGTGATGACCGTGGCCATCCTGCTGGTGATGGAGGGGCTCTCGGCCTTCCTGCACGCGCTGAGGCTGCACTGGTGAGAGGCCGCGGGCTGGTGCGGGCAGCACGAGGGGCGGGCCGGGGGCAGGGGTCCTCTTACCAGCTCTCCTCCCCCAGGGTGGAGTTCCAGAACAAGTTCTACTCGGGCTCCGGCTACAAGCTGAGCCCCTTCACCTTTGCTGTGGAGGATGAGTAATGCCCATGACCTGCCATTACCGTGCCAAGCAGGAAACAAATACTGAGGCGGCGGACTTCCCTGGTGCTTCAGCAGTTAAGACCTCATGCTTCCAATACAGGGACAGTGCTTCCAATACAGTTTGATCCCTGGTCGGGGAACTAAGATCCCACATGCCACAGGGTGCAACCGAGTTAAAAAAATAATAAAGATGAAGAAGGCCTAGGGCCCGTGTCTTGGTCTTGTCTGAGAGGCAGGGCCTGGGAGGCTGGTGTGCAGGAGCCTGGGCTCTCTCTGGGCTGGTCCTTCCTCGGGAGCCTCTTCTGGTTTGAGGGACACCATCCCAGCCTGTGTCTCTCTGAGGTCTGTCTTTGCAGCTGAAGCTGGTGTGGGGTGTGGAGAGGTGGGAGGCACTGATCTAGGATCTGGGGCCTCAAGATGTCAGCAGAGGCCCAAGAAGCACATCTGCAGGACCCCCAGACTCCGGGGAGGGGGGAAGAGGGCAGAAGTAGGACAGAGGACCGATGTGTCCAGCGCATTTTAGCTCAGGATGACTGTTGTCCCAGGCTGGACCAGGGGGAGTGAGTGAGTCCCTGTCCTTGGAGGTATGCAAACTGTAGGATGATGTCTGGGATACTCGGGGTGTGGAGGGAGGTACTTGGCATGAATTGGCCAGATTGTCACGTCCTTGTGCTGGCGCTGGCCACTGGCACTCACAATGCTCTGGAGCAGAGAGCAGCCTGGGACACTGAGTGTGACCTGCATTACACAGCGGACANATACTCGGGGTGTGGAGGGAGGTACTTGGCATGAATTGGCCAGATTGTCACGTCCTTGTGCTGGCGCTGGCCACTGGCACTCACAATGCTCTGGAGCAGAGAGCAGCCTGGGACACTGAGTGTGACCTGCATTACACAGCGGACAGTGTGTCACTCCACGGGGGATGGCAGGTCACACCCGAGGCCACCTTCCTGCAGGCGTGGGCAGAGGCTGCCCAGGGTACCCTGAGCGTTGCCCAGGGCTCTGAGGGTCAAAACAGGGCTGAACCAGACCCCCCTCCTTGCCCTGCCTCCCTCCTGTTCCCAGAGGCCACCATCTTCCCCATCCCTCCCTGGTGGGCAGTCCTGCCCCCTGGCCATGTAGCTGCTGGGGAGAAGGTGGCACCCTGCGGGCGTCTCTGACCTGGGTCCCACCACCAGCTGGGGGGCAGAGCCAGTGCTTCCCAGCGGCCTCACACTCTCCTGCCGAGGAGCTGCCAAGCAGTTCTCTGGCTGCAGGCCCCAGGAACAAAGGCTGCCTTGAAGGCAGAGACGCCCTGGGCACAGCAAGCGGGGAGGAGCCCCCACCACTGTGGCTCCATCTGGCCAGCTGCCGGGAGAAGCCTGTCCCTCCAGAGTCCAGGGCTGCCCCGGCTCAGGGCCCCTGGACGCTGGGCTGCAGCCCACAAGCCTGGCAGAGAGTCGGATCCAAGAAAGAGCAGCTTCTGGTTAGGAACAGAGGGTGGCGTGTCTCAGGACCTGGACCAAGCCCAGGACTCCAAGCCTCAACTTCCTGGGGAGAAGAGCTGAGTGCTCACAGGTGAGGCAGGTGCTCAGCGCCGAGAGCTGGCGTGTTTGGGAGGAGGGAGGGGTGAGCCTGGGGAGAGGCTGGCTGCACGGATAGCTGGCAGCTTGGCTGAGAGGGCTGGGCGCTGTGGGACCAGCACGCACAGGGCTCTTGGGGCGGGCACCCTGGGGCTGGAGGTCACCCTCAGGAGATGCAGGGATGGGGCAGAAGGGCCACCTGTGCCAGGGACAAGCCTGACCCCTGCTCGTGCGAGCGTGCGCTCTGCCCAGGACAATGAGATGGGAAGCCAGGAATGCTACCCGGGATGAAAGCAGTGACGACGGGGCGAGGGTGGGGCTGGGAGGAGAGCTGCCACCCAGGCCATGGCTTCGGAGCTGACCTGACTCTGCAGGCACTGCCCGGCAGGGCCCTGGGGTCTAAGGCAGACAGCCTCGTGGGCACAGGCAGCAGCTGGGGGCTGTGTTCGAACCCTCGAACAGAAGGCACGGCATTGAGACCCCCTCCCAGCCACGCTCCAGACGTCTGGAAGGACAGGCAGTGGTCTGGTCTCCCTCCACTGGCCCAGCCACTCTCCCCCTCCTGGCCACACCGCTGTCCTGCCCATCCTGCCGCATCAGGAGCAGCCGCGCTCCCCTACCCAGAGACTCAGGACACATCCCAGGATGACGGCAGAGATAGGCTTTTATACTTTTTATTGTTTGTATAGTACAATCTTTGTGGTAGCAGGAATGTATGCACAAAAAAACAATTCAAATAAGAGTTCAGAGTAAAAAACAAAAGGATTTATCCCAAAGGACATTTGATATACATGGACTTCACAGCTATACTCTATCCACGCCCCCAGACGCCTCACACGGGCTGTGGTCTCCCACTTGGATGGCCGCGCGACGACCACACGAGCGGGCAGTGGGCGTGGGCATGCCGAGGCCCCAGCACCGGGGGCGGCAGGAGGCTTCCGAGGGCACAGGGCAGTACCAGGCCTGGNAAAAAAAAAGGCAAAAAAAAAAAAAAAAAAAAAAAAAAAAAAAAGGTCTTAATGAACTGGATAACCATGACAGTGTGGTCACTCACCTAGAACAAGACATATTGGAGCATGAAGTCAAGTGGACCTCAGGAAGAATTATGATGAACAAAGCTAGTGGAGGTGATGGAATTCCAGTTGAGCTATTTTAAATCCTGAAAGCTGATTCTATTAAAGTGCTGTACTCAATAAAACAGCAAATTTGGAAAACTCATCAATGGCCGCAGGACTTGAAAATGTCAGTTTTCATTGCAGTTCCAAAGAAGGGCAATGTCAAAGAATGTTAGAGCTGTCACACATTTTTGCTCAGTACCATGCTAGGACAATATTGTTCAAAATCCTTCAAGCTAGGCTTCAAGAGTACGTGAACCGAGAACTTGCAGATGTACAAGTTGGATTTTGAAGAGGTAGAGGAACCAGAGATCAAATTGCCAACATTCACTAGACCATAGAAAAAGCACAAGAACTCCAGAAAAACATCTATTTCTGCTTCATTTACTGTGCTAAAGCCTTTGACTGCATGGATCACACCAAACTATGGAAAATTCTGAAATAGATGGGAGTAAGGCTATGGTTTTTCCTGTGGTCATGTATGGATGTGAGAGTTGGACTGTGAAGAAGGCTGAGCACCGATGAATTGGTGCTTTTGAACTGTGGTGTTGGAGAAGACTCTTGAGAGTCCCTTGGACTGCNAGAGCAGGTGGGGGCGGTGTGCCCACGTGGCCTTGGTGGCCGTGGCCTGCCACCTGCCCCGAAGCCGGGGTTAATAAAGCACTTTGTTAGAGGGCACGGGGCGGGGCACACCCAGCTGGGGTGAGATTCACCAGCGGAGGGAAGTTCGGACGACAGGAAGCAGGTAGCCACATTCCTCCCGGCCCGTGCCGTCGGGGGCAGTCAAGCCAAGGAGCATGGTCACAGTGCCCCCGCCCCCTCGGGAGCAGGCAGGGCTGCCCGCCCGCCAGAGCCGGCTCAGCGCTGCCCGCCCGCATGGCGTTCACATCGTGTGAAGATCAACATTCACCACAAAAGGCACCTGGAGTGACGCTGCTGGGCGCCACATCCGACTGCGACAGAAACGTCTTCTCTAGATGAGAGGGGTCTGAGATATTGCAATATTGCACTAGTGTACTATAAGTCTGCGTCCCAATCTCAGGTCAGAGTCCTAGTGAGGTCGTAAACGAGATAAGGAATAAATGTGACTCAATTTTAATACAGTCTTTCGTATCATACACATCTGTGTTGGGCGGCGAGACGTCTGAGCCTTCCGGCCGCGGGTACAGTAGTCGGAGCACAGAGGGGCAGCGGGCTCGGCCGCCCCCACGCCATCCAGGGATGCAGGCGGGAAGGCTGCACACGGTCACACCCCAAGCTTCCTCTTCTGGTCGAAGTAGGCATCGAACCTGGCTTGGGCGTACTCCTAGGAGACAAGGAAGAGAGGCCTCACCGAGGGCCCCACCTGCCCCCGGCACAGAGCAGAGCTGCTCCGTCCAGCGCTGCCCCCGGGCTGTCCTCCCCGCTGGCAGCCCTGCTCCCCACCACAGCCTGCCGCACTGGCCCGGCCCTGCCAACCCGGACGGGATGCGGGACGTCCATGGACCGGGCGCTGCCATGGTGCACCAACTCATTCACCTCGAATGCTACAGACAGGCTGACAGCCCCAAGAGGCTTCTCTTTCCAAGCCCAAGGCCCTTGGGCGTCAGCAAGTGTGGCACCAAGGTGGAAGACGTGTGTGTGTGTGTGTGTGTGTGTGTGCGCGTGCGCGTGCCACCTGTGTGCTGGGGTCACTGCTGCACACTCACTCAAAGGACACCGGGAGGGAGTGAGCATGCCTGGCCAGGCCCCTGCCCCCAGCCTGCGCCCCCGTGCCCCATCTGGGCACAGATGGATGCCAAGACTATCGAGTCACCTTAAGAAAACTGAACACTGAGGGAGAATTTATAAACCAACACAAACTAACTCATCTGAAATGTGGGGTGTTGGCTAAAGCACGCAGCGTGCTTACCACCAGCACCGCCGTTACCCTCCGAGCTCTCCGCAGTCAAGCCCTCCAGGCCGCGACAGAAAGCTTCCCCGTGAACGGAATCATCCGGCCCCTCTGGGGTCAGGGACACTTCTGCACGGCCGGGGAGGGCGGTGTTTGTCCGTTTGGTGCGGAGTAGTTCTCTGTGATACGGCCCCAGTGCAGAGTGGCCACACGCTCGTCTGATGTTGGGCACGAGGAATGCTTCCAGTCTGGGGCTATCGGAGCATGTGAATTCAGGTCTTGGTGTGGAAACAGGCTTTCATTTCTCTTGGATCAACACCAAAGAGAGGGACTGCTGGGCTGTGTGGTTAAGTGTGTATTTGACTTTATACGAGAGGCAGCTGTTTTCTACACTGGCTACCCCCTCTTGCAGTCCTCCCCCGCAGTGTATGTGATCACCTTCTTGCCAACATTCAACATTGTCGGTTTAAGTTCAACCCACTGACATGGGTGTGCAGGGCATCTCTCTAGGCCTTAACTGGCATTTCTTTCATGACTGTATCGGCAGATGAACAGATGCTTACTGGTCATTTATCTTCTGCGTCGTGTTCAAATCTTCTGTCCTTTCATAAAGTAAGTTGTTTGGTTTCTTGCTATGAGTTCTTTAGACATTCTAAACACAAGTCTTCGTCAGATGTAAATTTGCAATATTTTCTCCCAGTCTGTGGCTTGGCTTTTCATTTTAATGATGTCTTTCAAAAAACAAAAAGTTGTAAATTTTTATTCAGTCCAATCTATTGTATCTTTTTTCTTTGATGGTGAGTGCTGTATGTAACCTCAGAAAATCTTTGCCACACTCATGAAGCTTTTCTCCCATTTCAGCGTTTCCATTTAGGTCTATTATCTGTTTCAAGTAAATTTTTGTATATGGTACAAGTTCGAAGTTCATTATCTTTTCTCCGTATGGCTTATTCAGTTGTTGCCATGTCATATTTGGAAAATCTAACCCTTCCTGTGATGAACTCTCTTGGCCTTTCTGGGGAATACCAGTTGCCTCTATGTGTAGGAGTCCATTTCTGGGAACTCGATTCTATTCCATCTGATTTATGTATGTCTTTACACCAACTGGGCTTCCTTGGTGGCTTAGAGGTTAAAGCATCTGCCTCCAGTGCAGGAGACCCGGGCTCGATCCCTGGGTCGGGAAGATCCCTTGGAGAAGGAAATGGTAGCCCACTCCAGTATTCTTGCCTAGACAATCCCACGTACGGAGAAGCCTGGTAGGCTACAGTCCATGGGGTCGCAAAGAGTTGGACAGAGTCAGTCGCAAAGACTGAGGGACTTCACTTCACTTACACATGGTCTTAACTACTGTGCTTGGTAAACTGAAATCAGGTGGCATATCTTCCAACTCTGTTCTATAATTTTGGTGTTTTAGTTATTCCAGGGCCTTTGCACTTTCACCTAAGTTTTAGAATCAGCTTGTCAATGTCTAACAAAAGCCTGTGGGGTTTCGATGGGGTCATGGAGATGCAGAGATTGGTTTGGGGAGAATGAACATTTTAAGTCTTCTAAATCCATACATATGGTATCTCTCTATTTATAATTGTCAGTGTACAGATCATGCATGTTATTTTAAGTATTTCACATTTTCTACGCCAAACTATTAAATTTTTTTCACAAACTGTTTCCAGCACATCAGAATGCAGTTGGCTTTTGTATATTGACCTTGTGTCCTATGACCTTGATAAACTCAGTAATTTAAACAGCTTCTCTATTGACTCTTTTCTATTTTTCCATGTACACAATCATGTCACCTATAAAATAAAGGCAGTTTTCCTCCTTCCTGTACTGGCGAGAACTCAGCACACACACCCTGGCCATGCTCTCCACTTGGGGCACGTGTGGGAGGAACATCTGGTTCTTTACCGTCGATTATCACGGCCCCCTGTGGGCTCCCCTAGAGCTCTTTACCTGGTTGAGGAAGTTCTCCGTTACTAGTTTGCTGAGACTTTCTGTTGTGAACAGGTGTTCCAAATGACTGAATTCTGTCAAACACTTTTCCTGCATTCACTGAGATGACTGCATGATTTTTCTCCTTTATTCTGTTAATATGGTGAATTACACGAATGGGTTTCAAATGTCGATGTTAGTCTTGCATTTCAGGGATAAATGCCACTTGGTCATAAAATAATTATCCTTTTGTATGTATTGGATTTACTTTTGCCAGTACTTTGGAAACGGCTTGAGTGTGATGTCCATGAAGGGCACTGACAGGCAGTCTTCTTGAAATGTCTAGTTTTGGTGTCAGGGTCACGCTAGCCTCGTCAAATGAGCTGAGAAATGATCCCTCCCCCTTGATTTTCTAAAAGTTTCTGTGAGACTGTTATTTCTTCCTTAAATGTTTGATAATATTCACCAGGACCTGAAGTTTAGTCTACAGGTTTTTGATTATCAGGTCAATTTAATACATACACGGCCATTCATGATGTCAGTTTTGGCAATTTGTATCTTCCAAGAAATTGGCACGTTTCAAGCAAGTTGTCAGATCTGCAGAGTTGTTTCTCACTCTTCTACTTTAACACCTACCGACTTTGTGATGATGGCCTCTCTCTATACCTGGTTTTGGTAATGTCTGTCTTATCCTTTCTTGCTCAGTATAGCCAGATATTTATAAATACTTTTGTGGTATCATTGATTTTTTGCCTATCTTTAATATTTTATATTTCAATGATTTCTGCTCTAACCTTTACTCTACTCTATTTACTCCGGGTTTACTTGGTTTTTCACTTTCTAGCTTCTCAAGGTAGAAGCTTATGTTACTAGTTTGAGAACTTTCTTCTTACCCAGTACAAATGTTTACGCTACAAAACCAAAAGATTTCAAACATTGTTTTAACTGCATCCCACAAATTCTAGGATGCTGTTTCCACCCTTGTTCAGTTGCTAAGTCGTGTCCTTTGCAACCCCATGGACTGCGGCACTGCCAGCCTTCCCTGTCCTTTGCTACCTCCCAGGGTTTGCTCAGATTCACGTCCATTGAGTTGGTGATGCCATCCAACCATCTCATCCTCTGCTGCCTCCTTCTTTTGTTTTCAATCTTTCTCAGCATCGGGGTCTTTTCCAATGAGTCGGCTCATCACATCAGGTGGCCAAAGTATTGGAGCTTCACCTGCAACATCAGACCTTCCAATGAATATTCAGGACTGATTTCCTTTAGGATTGACTGGTTTGATCTCCTTCCTGTCCAAGGGACTCTCAAGAGTCTTCTCCAACACCACAGTTCAAAAGAATCAATTCTTTGGTGCTCAGCTTTCTTTATGGTCCAGTATCTGTACACGACTACTGGAAAACTATAGCTTTGACTATATGGACCTTTGTCCGCTGGGGCCCCGCACATGTTCGTCAGGTCGAGCCGGCTGGGGTGACGTTCAGGTGTCAGACTCCCCTGCGGCAGGGCTTCTTGGCTCTACCCACTACCGCCAGGTGGGCAGTCTACCAGGTGAAGGCGCCCCTCTTTCAGCTTTGTCAGTCTCTGCCCTATGTCTTTCGTTTTGGCCATGCTGTGAGGCACGTGAGATCCTAGTTCCCTGACCAGGGACTGAACCCACGCCCCCTGTGGTGGAAGCACGGATTCCTAACCACTGCACCGCCAGGAAAGCCCCTGCCCTGTGTCTCTTGAAGAAGACAGGGGCACACGCACACCCAGGACCTCTGTGGCCTGTGGGTGAACTGATACCTCTTCTAGGATGCGACCCCTTTCTCTGTCTTCGGTGGTCCTGATCTGAAGTCCACTCCATCTTACAGTAACACCTGGTCATGACTCAAAATCCGCTTTAACAAACCTGAATGTTCTCTTGTCTACGAGTGTCTGTGCGTCACAAAGCTTCTGCCCAGCAGCAGAAACCAAGGTCACGGTGGACTGAGGACTAAAGGACCCGGCCGTTTCCCACCGCAAGTCCCAAAGCCAGATGCTGGCTGCACTCGGGAGCACCCCTGCCCGGGACGCCCCCCACCACACACTGTGGAGCGGGGTTAAACACAGAGTCTGTGCCAAGGACACTTCTCAGGTTAGAATAGAAAGACAGCCTAGCATGGTACAAACTTGCTGCAAAAAGGGGTCTCATTCATTCAGCACCAGCTTCCAGCTCTTAGGCCAGGCACTCCAGGCCGGAGGATGGGGTGGGGACAGATGAATAAACTAAGGCGTGGGATGCACAGGCCCCCTCCCCGATTCGCTCAGTGTCCTCTGTGTTGGGGGACTGGGGTCGGGGATGGGTCTTGAGGGTCCCGCTTTCTACATCCGCCTTCAGTCACAGGACCACACGGCACTCCCCTGAAGCGAGGAGGCGGCAGCTGCGGGCCGTGGGAGGGAGGGCAGCTTCCAGTGGCAGACTCAGCACCCACGACGGTGGCTTCCACTGTGCTGCCGGGGGAGCCCGCGGTCCCGGTGCTGGCCACCTGGCGCAGGAACGCGGAGGGGGACGGTGACCCTCTGGAAGGAAGAGCCATTTACTGCCAGGAGCTCGTGGACAAGGAGGCGTTTCCCCTGGGAGTAGAAGAGAAAAACCGCAGCAGTACATACCATGTACCCAAATTCAATGGAGGAGATCTTCGCCTGAACGATGGACCAGAGTCCCCAGAAGAAATGGGACGCGAGGGCAAACCTGTAAAAACAGCAGCAGAACGTGCAGTTAGAGGGCGCCGGGACGCCACTCCCTGCCGGGCGGCGCTATGACTCTCCGGGGTGGCGGGGTGGCAGGGTGCACGTGACTACACGCCCCAGCGACAGCGACCGGCCCCGCCCCCCGCCGGTGGTCCCGCNTTCACTGTTTCCATTATTTCCCCATCTATTTGCCATGAAGTGATGGGACTGGATGCCATGATCTTCGTTTTTAGAATGTTGAGTTTAAAGCCAGCTTTTTCACTCTTCCTTTCTCTGCTATTTCCTCTACTTTTTACTGGACTCATTATGGGAGCACTTCCTTATGGTCAGTTGTAGAAGACTTGGTTCAGTATCTGCTTCTGGAAACTCCAGTCTAAGTCTGTAGTCATTGTCATTGCTCAAGGAACCCTTTCTTCAGGCTTTAATGAAATGAGGAAGTAGTAGCTTGCTCCTTATATAAATATAACCCCAGTTCAGACATAGCTCTTTCCCAGTATAGCAAATGACTGAAAGCAAGGGCTCTGGAGTCAGCATGTTTACATTAAAATCTTGCCTAGCCTTTCTGAGCCTCAAGACTCCTCATCTTTAAAATGGAGCTAACAAAAAAGTATACTATTCAGCACAGAATAAATACTCCATAATAACCGCCAGGATGTGGAAGCAACCTAGATGTCCATTGGCAGACGAATGGATAAGAAAGCTGTGGTACATA
>SJYV01000603.1:6003-19126 GCA_006410875.1 Neotragus pygmaeus | reverse complement strand
AAAAAAAAAAAGTCCCTGCTGGCCCACAGGTGCCATGGAGAGAAACCAAATGGGCTGGCCTAGAGGAAGAGACAGGAGGCAGCAGTCAGGAGGGTGCTGAGTGGCAGCACCCTCGTGGCAGAAAGGGGAGGACAATGAGGATGACATCCAAAAGACAGGGCCTGGTGACCCATCAGGTGAGAACATGCAGGTAAGGGAGTCTGGGCTGATGACCGATTTCTTGTTTGGACCAGTGAGTGGCTATGTTGGTGTGTTGTGAGCACAGGGGTTCAGAGGATGGGGTGCTGGGGAGCCATGAGACAGAGGGTAACTGTGGTCAGCTGAATGGCCCCCAGAAATATCCACACCCTAAGCCTTGGATTCTGTGACCAGGTGGATCATACAGCAAAGGGAGATTAAAGTTGCAGATGGAATTACGATCGCCCATCCTGACCCTAAGATGAGATCACCCTGGACCCTCTGGGTCAACTTGATACAAAAAGATGTGGAAGGGGAGGTCGGAGCGTCAGCAGGATTCCACGTGAGGAAGACTTGATGGGTCATCACTGCTTTGAAGGTGGAGGAAGCCCCCAAGTCAAGGAACACAGGTGAGCCCAGAGCTCCAATAAGAGAGAGGATGAGTCCTCCAGTACCCGCACATAGGACCCTAGCCCTGGCCACTTCTTGGCTTCAGCCAGGAAGACCCAGTTCAGAATCTTACCTCCAGAAGCAGAGGTAAGAAATCTGCATTCGGTTTTAAGCCACTGAGTTTGTAATCATTTGTAACATAACAACCCCTAAAGTGAGTTAATTCTGACGTAGCCATGGGGCATTAGAGGGGACTGAGAGGAGATGCTATCCAGGAATGTGCCTCCTTTTAGGACGAGCCTTTGTTTCCACCCATCCACCTCTGTCATATGCAGACCCACCTCTTCAGGACCTGGTTTCATTGTTAGGGGTGGGTGCTCCCTGGGGTGACAGGGGATGTTGCAGGTGGTAACTCCAATAAACAAAGGTTCTAAAAATGGTTCAAAAGAGCACAAAAACAAGAGTGCATTTGTCTGGGCAAGGCCTTTCCAAGTGAAGCGCGTGGAGGGAAGCCCAGCCTGATTGGGAATGCAGGGCCCCACACTCACTCGCCAGCCTTGCTTGACACCCCAGGGTACCTCAGTGCTGTGATCGTAGTCTTGAGTCTTGCCACCTTCCAGACAGGAGTGAGGAGCCAGCACATTTGCCCCCCACCCATTCACCCTGTGCCACGTGCCTGGAGTAACTGAAGTATTTCTCTCTTCTATAAAAATGAGTGGAAATTAAAAAATGAATTTGTTATTAAGCATAAAAAGTGTAAGCCTCATAAAATTTAACAGAGATGAAGATAAAAGCCTTTAGGGGCCAGTTGCCAAGTTGAATCAACTGTGCATCTTGCCCAGAAGACATTACAAAAAAATGAGCGGGTGCTTCCTGGGGCTTATGGGCCCCTGTAACCTTTATATTCAACAACCCATCAGCCACCGGGGCAGGTGCCACATTTGTCTCTGTACTGACCTGACAGGTTAGGCACAGAGAGGTTAGGAGGTTAAGCTACTTAAGGAACCACAACCAGGAAGCAGCAGAACCAGGATTCAAGCCCAAACAGCCTGACCGCAGGGCCCAGCTTTCCTTTCCCCTCTGGCCCATTGCCTCTCCCAGAGATCATGGCATCCCCAACCCCTGCCTGTACAGGTCCCAGGACAGGCCAGACATTGCTCTGCCTCAGGGCCTTTGCAGCTAATATTCATTTTAGAAAGCTTTCCTCCCCTCCTTTCAGGTCATCTCTGTGAAGACATTCTGAACTCCTCTGAGTGACTGGGAACTCTCCTTGTATCCTGGGAAGGCCTGTCCAGATAAGGGAGATGGGACTGGGACTAGGGGAGGAGAAACTTCCAGGCTGCTCTGGGCAAGGATCAGGTTGCCCATGGAGGCCAGGAGGCTAGCTGCCTTTCAGCACTCTGGAACACATGCAGATGGGCAGTGGGTTTATTTGCTCTCTGCCCAGTTTTCCAGTCCATTGTGGTTGACTGGTCAGGGGATACAAAAGAACCATACCCTGGGATCAGAGGCCACACGAACAACAAAGAAGACTGAACTGTCCTTCACTAGGTGACCAGGAGTGCTGTCCAACCCCTGGAGATGAGGGATCTTGAGCCCTGCTGGCCTTCACTGTGAAGCTGGTAGGGCTCGGGGCACCCCCCATGGCCACTGCAACCCTTGGATGTTCACCCCACATGTGCACACATGCTGTCATCCAGGACACCAACAGCCCAGTGAACAGGGCAGCCCTGTCCACACAGGAGGAAACCAAGGTTCCTCTGGTGACGCCCTCAGAGTCACCCCACACTCAGCGCTGCTCTGAGCCTGGACTCAGCTCTGAGAATAGGGACGGAGGCCAGCTCTTGGCCCCTGACACATGAAGGTCCAGAGGCTGCGCGTGTCAGACGTAGCCCTGGAATTCTCACCCGCCTCCCTGAACAGGCACCTGACGTTGGCCAGGGACGCGTTCCCAGGACACCTCTGGGGCCTGCGTCTCCACGCGCCTTATGTTCTCTTCACTCCCAGAGAAATTATTTGGTGGAAAAGGCAGGTGCCCTAAGAGCTGTAGGTCAGAATTTGTTTGCTACCCCCTGGAGAGCATCTTCAAAAAGAGTGTTCTGCTCAACATCATTTATGCTTAAAAAAAGAAAAGCATGACTTAGGGGAGAAGACCTGCCCTGTGTAAGAGCTCAGAGATTTCTCTTTAAGCCTGTCAGGCACAGCAATTAACATTACAAAAGGTTCATTTCCACACACTCAGTGAAAAAGGTGGACCCTATATTGTTACATTATGACTGGCCTGCCCAACTTAAGGCTGAGCATTTCCCAAAGCACAGCTCTGATAGTCTCCTACGCAATAATACCAAGCTGTAAATTTAATGACGCTTCAGCTTGTAAGTAAATAAAAAACTAAAGCACATACTTTAAAAAAATTCTGGGGACTTCCCTGGCAGTTCAGGGGTTAAGACTCTGCACTCCCAATGAAGAGGGGACAGGTTCAATCCCTGATCAGGAAACTAAGATCTTGCATACTGCAAAGAGCAGCCCCAAATTTATTTTTTCTGCCCAAGTCTCCATTTTCATCATGAGGTAAAAATGGAGAAAAATGTCAATTATAATCCCACCTTTACTCTTACAAATTTGGCAACATATTAAAACCTGTTGCATTTCAATGTCAACCTTCTAGATTTTTAGCTCTAATGGGACAGGCTGCATCAAGCTAAGTTAAGAATAAAACACTTGAGTAAAGCTCTAGAACCTAGGCCACAAAGGTGTTCCTCACAAACCACTGGCCATCAGTGGTCCTAAAGGCAGAGGGTGGCAAAGGTTCCCCACTCCAGGGGACCAAGAATGGCCCCATATGCTGTCACAGGCATAAAATTTCTTTCAAGTTTTGTGTTCAGTCTTAAAAATTAACTTGCATTGTACTCCATGACATTTGCTTTAAGATATAAATACTGTTTGAAATCACTTAGCAGTCAGAGAGCCCTCCTTCACCCCACTCCACACCATGGCAGGCAGAGCCCCACCTGGGAGGTTCATGAGTTGGTGAGCCAAGCCCCAAGCTTCAGATGCACTTCATTAGGTCTGTTTATGGCATTTCCACAAATGAAGTAATTTTATTCACTCAGGTTGTAACTAAATGCTTCAGGAAACTATGATATCAATTTCAATATACTGAAAAATAAATAGTAAACAGTATATATTTCAGTTTTTAAATGAAGAAATTAGTTAATATTATTTACTAACAGAAAAAAAAAGCCCCTAACCTAAAGTATAGCCTGATCATACTTTATATGAAGGAACAAAAATTGGATTTTTTTAAATATAAAAAGGATAANAAAAATAAATAGTAAACAGTATATATTTCAGTTTTTAAATGAAGAAATTAGTTAATATTATTTACTAACAGAAAAAAAAAGCCCCTAACCTAAAGTATAGCCTGATCATACTTTATATGAAGGAACAAAAATTGGATTTTTTTAAATATAAAAAGGATAAGATCCACAGAAAGATAAACTCCTCTACCTGTTTGCACTAGAGACATTTCCCCAGTTACTGGCTGATTTTGGTAGATCTTCATCACCAGTGCAAGCCTGACATCACAACTCGATGCATTCGGCTACTTCTCAGCAACTCAGAAGCAACCCTATCCCAGAGTAAAACTGCTCTCTGGATGTGTCACTTTTTTTCCTCCAGAACATAAAGCCCTAAAAGCCACCATCTGGAACAACACAAATATGTCACAATCTGTGGTTTTCTGACTGTTCTACAGTGTAGAAAGTGCTGAGCAAGGGCACTGTGGTACCTGCCACCACCAACTCCATGGCCCCTGACCTGCACACTGTCTCTGCTGCCAGCTCCCTGAGAGGTATCTGTGGATTCAGTAGGTTTCAAGAGGCATTAATTTTAAAATAGGTTAAGAGATGTACATGTTTTAACATGGGCTCCAAAATGTGTGAAGATACACTTAGAATCACATCTCAGATATCATTAAAAAGAGTTCTGTTCCAAAAAGTGTTAAAAGAGGGAAGCCAGGCTTCCATCGCAGCTGTTCCTGTGGCCAAGTTTTTTTTTTTCCCATAGTTAAAAGTCTGAATCAGCAGCAAGAATAGCCACATATATATCTGTGTTCATGTGTGTACACAAAGAAGTACCTTTGGACTGACTTAAAAAAAAAAAAAGACATTTTGTTTCATTTCCCAAAACACCTGCCTGCTACAGCCCTGCTAGAGTGTTCCTTTCCCTGCAGATGGGGCAGGGAAAGCCCAGAAGTTTAGAACCAATCCAGGCAGGTCTCCTGAGCGCTGTCATCATAGAGGTTCAGGCAGCTTGGCTTATGTGCATGACAGCAAACATCACACTCTGATCTCAATGTGAGTCTTCCCTAAAGAAAAGAGAGCTGCAGGCTACCACTGTACTCCTCATGGCATTCTGGCTGTTCACATGATCTCAGGATGAAAAACCGCATCAACAATTGTTCCTTTTTGGTCTACACAGCACCATTGTCAGTGGGATGTTTTTTGCTGGTTGTTTTTAAATCTTAAGCAATGGGGTATAAGAATATAACCAAGGTGTCTGATTTGAGGTTTTACAGGCAGAAATCTTTTTTTTCCCTTAAAACAAAGGGGAAAAAAGTATAAGGTTTCAAATCTGAGTTACTCTGACCAGCCTTCAGTGAAGGGATGGCTAACCACACCATTTCCTCTTTGTTCTTCTGTGTGTTATCTCATAGCAAACTTTCACTCTGGACACCCAGATCTGAGGTGTGCCTTTTCATATTAGATNTTTATATGAAGGAACAAAAATTGGATTTTTTTAAATATAAAAAGGATAAGATCCACAGAAAGATAAACTCCTCTACCTGTTTGCACTAGAGACATTTCCCCAGTTACTGGCTGATTTTGGTAGATCTTCATCACCAGTGCAAGCCTGACATCACAACTCGATGCATTCGGCTACTTCTCAGCAACTCAGAAGCAACCCTATCCCAGAGTAAAACTGCTCTCTGGATGTGTCACTTTTTTTCCTCCAGAACATAAAGCCCTAAAAGCCACCATCTGGAACAACACAAATATGTCACAATCTGTGGTTTTCTGACTGTTCTACAGTGTAGAAAGTGCTGAGCAAGGGCACTGTGGTACCTGCCACCACCAACTCCATGGCCCCTGACCTGCACACTGTCTCTGCTGCCAGCTCCCTGAGAGGTATCTGTGGATTCAGTAGGTTTCAAGAGGCATTAATTTTAAAATAGGTTAAGAGATGTACATGTTTTAACATGGGCTCCAAAATGTGTGAAGATACACTTAGAATCACATCTCAGATATCATTAAAAAGAGTTCTGTTCCAAAAAGTGTTAAAAGAGGGAAGCCAGGCTTCCATCGCAGCTGTTCCTGTGGCCAAGTTTTTTTTTTTCCCATAGTTAAAAGTCTGAATCAGCAGCAAGAATAGCCACATATATATCTGTGTTCATGTGTGTACACAAAGAAGTACCTTTGGACTGACTTAAAAAAAAAAAAAGACATTTTGTTTCATTTCCCAAAACACCTGCCTGCTACAGCCCTGCTAGAGTGTTCCTTTCCCTGCAGATGGGGCAGGGAAAGCCCAGAAGTTTAGAACCAATCCAGGCAGGTCTCCTGAGCGCTGTCATCATAGAGGTTCAGGCAGCTTGGCTTATGTGCATGACAGCAAACATCACACTCTGATCTCAATGTGAGTCTTCCCTAAAGAAAAGAGAGCTGCAGGCTACCACTGTACTCCTCATGGCATTCTGGCTGTTCACATGATCTCAGGATGAAAAACCGCATCAACAATTGTTCCTTTTTGGTCTACACAGCACCATTGTCAGTGGGATGTTTTTTGCTGGTTGTTTTTAAATCTTAAGCAACGGGGTATAAGAATATAACCAAGGTGTCTGATTTGAGGTTTTACAGGCAGAAATCTTTTTTTTCCCTTAAAACAAAGGGGAAAAAAGTATAAGGTTTCAAATCTGAGTTACTCTGACCAGCCTTCAGTGAAGGGATGGCTAACCACACCATTTCCTCTTTGTTCTTCTGTGTGTTATCTCATAGCAAACTTTCACTCTGGACACCCAGATCTGAGGTGTGCCTTTTCATATTAGATATAAATTAATCAAAATGTCTAAAGCTCTAAATTTCCAGAGTTATGAAAAATTCTTAACTTACTTCAAGATATCTTGCATAAGTATCTCATCCCTCAGCTCAAACAAACAAGAAGGTCAAAGGCGAGAAAGGATAATATAAATTGGAGGACCTCCTATAATCCATATATACACGCACTCGCTATACAGGTCCTACACAGTCAAAGAGTCACGTCAGTTAATATAGCCTCTAGCGCAGGTTTTGTCAGAACACAGCCTGCTGGGGTCCCCATCAGCATCATACGAAACAGCAGTACTTCTTCCACCAGGAGTTGGACAAGGTCTTCATCTTGTCGGGAGTTCTGCTCTTGGTCTTCTTTGGCTGCTGCTGGGAGTCCGAGTACTGAATGCCTGCCACAATGGCTGCATCGAAGACCTCTTTGAGGTTCTTCTGAGTCAAGGCTGAGCACTCAATGTAGGAGGTGGCTTTGATCTCCTCGGCACACAACCTGGCCGCCTCCTCAGGTACCGGCTTCTCTTTGCATTTGTCCAGCTCGATGAGGACTTTGACGTCTTCTCTGAGGTCCGACTGTGTCCCCACGAGGATGATGGGGGCTTTGGGACAGTGGCACCGAATCTCTGGCACCCATTTCTCACTGACGTTCTGGAAGGAGGAGGGACCCACGACACTGAAGCACAGGAGGAAGATGTCAGCGTTGGTGTAGCACAGAGGCCGGAGCTTGTCAAACTCATCCTACAAGGGAGGCAAGCACCAGATGTTATCTTTTACATCAGTTTTCATCAGCAGAGAGACCATCTGAACATTTTTCTGGAAAGGGTCTGGCAGGTAACAGAAAGTCCACAGGTGATAGAAGGAAGAACCAGAGCTCTAAAAGGCCCCTGCTGCCAAGTGGGGCCTCGCTCCCAGCTCTGCAAAACTTGCCCAAAACCTTCCTCACTGCTCAGGACCTACTTGCAAGTTACTGTAGAAAAAAATCCTTATATTTGATGGATTTTCAAAATAAAATTTACTTTCTCTAGACTTCAGGCTAGAGTAACTCAGACTTACTGCTTCAATTCTGGTACTTAGCCATGCTTTTAAAATGTAGATGGTACCCACACTGATCCTCGGGGCCTAACCCAGACCCCAGGAAACCACAGTCTGTGAACTCAGCAGCTCTGCCCATCCTCATGGCAGCTGTGAGCCTGGCTTACTTCATCCCATCTGTGCTGTGCATACCCAGGGCACACTCAGGGCACACTTGGTGCAGAATCATGGGACTCAGACGCAGGACTGGAATTGAGGACCTAGGCTCGGACACTCTCACAGTGACCCAGAGAATGTGTGCCTCTCAATGTCACTTAAAACACAAGTGAATATGTTCTCACACTTGCTGAATACACCTTTTATCTCACTTTATCTTTTCCTCCTTCCTTCCTTTTCTCTTACTCTCCCTCCCCTTTTCTCTCCATGAACCCCAGGAGGGCTCCAGGAATGATGTTCTGGGAAGATAAAGGACCAGAGAAAAGGCGTACCCATCCTACTTCCAAGGGATAAAGAACTGAATGGAATGAATAAGTCAGAGTTGATTATATAAACCATCACCCTGCCGAGTGCCTCACTGTGCACATTCACTAACAGAGATGCACATAGGACTCTGGACACCAGACCTAGGGGATTTGGTTGGGAACAGACACACATGGCCTCAGTCTTTATAGGGACATGCATGCGTGCATGCTACCTGGCTTCAGTTGTGTCCAAATCTGTGCAACCCTATGGAATGCAGCCCATGGGCTCCTCTATCCATGAGGTTCTCCAGGCAAGAATACTGGAGTCAGTTGCTATGCCCTCCTCCAGGGGATCTTCCCAAGTCAGGGATTGAACCTACATCTCCTGTGGCTCATCATTGGCAGGCCACAATGATTGGCAGGCAAATCATCATCATTTATCACTGAGCCACATGGGAAGCTCTTATGATTATTTAAAAACTATTATTTACGTGCATGTTTTGTTGCATCTGTGGACTTTTTCTAGGGATGAAGAAAGCCTGGATCTTTTGAGTTTACGTGCCTCATCTGAGGCCCTGTATTTCAGTTTATAGGGCAACAACCAAGTGACAATATTGAAGTTGACCAGCTAAATCCTTAGGAAGGACTATGGCATCTCACCTTGTCACTGCCAATTCTCTACCTTCCATACGCAAAAGTTAAAAAGAAGAAGAAAAAAAAAGTCCTGGATTTCTCAGTGCCAACTTTGTGCTGAAAGAAAAAACACAGAAACCCAACCAGGTGGCCAACAGCCCAGCCCCGAGGATCTTCTAATGAGACACTCCCTCTGTTCCCAGAGGCCTGCAAGAAAGCAGCACAGAACAGTCTCTGCCCTCACTGCTGGCAAGCATCATGCCTGGCCAGGCCCTGGATCTGGGGTTGCATTATCAATAAAAAGAAAAGCAAACACAGCCCTGGACCTTGGGACATGGCTTCGGCAACCTGGCTTCCAGACTTGTGGAGGTTCTGGCTGAAGGACTCAGGAAGCAAAGCAGAAACTAAACCCTGCTGCTCACTGTCTGACCAGAAACCTTAGCTATTTGGAGAAACAAATGCCGCACACATATGTGTGACGCGTCCAACTGGAATGGACCCTTAGAGAAACTAGTTCTGAGACCCAGAGATTTGCCTGGGGTTTAGGGTAGGGCTGGGTGGGGCTGACAGGTTGCTGGACAGCCGCGCTGGTCTAGCAGCAACCGGTGTTTGTTTTCTTTAAAGTATAAAGATTTTCCCAGGTGCCTCATGAGTCAGAAGGCTGAAGAGTTTTCACCTGCTATTGGACAGGCTCTTGCAGTCTGATCAATTTCCACTGGAGTGATATTGATCACAGTGAAATTTCCATAATGAGTCCAGTGTTAAAAACTTTTAACATTTTATATGCATACCAGGCCCCCAACAAAAAGGCCCCAAGGCATAAGAAGCAATTTCTAGTTATTTTTCCAGCTCTCAATTGCTATGTAAAACTTACGTCTGATCCCCAGGCAACCTGTGTCCACATTCTCCTGGTGTTTGGAAAGGAGGCAGCTTGAGTTACTTTATCCCCAGGAAGCTACCATGATGACTGCTTGGGGGGATGTGCCACCACAGGCTGGGGCAACACTAAGGAAATATGGCAGGTGTCAAATCAAGTCCCTTAAAAAGGGAGGTTATCAGATCTGGAATAGGGAGGATAGGAAAAGACGATCATCTTGCCCAGTTTTACTAACAATCCAAACAAATACTAATTGATAGCTGGGGAGCCGGGAGAAAACTGACTTTATCTCACCAGTTGTGTATTTTTTTAAATTTATTTTTATTTATTTGGCTACTCTGGGTTTTAGCTGTGGCATGCAGGATCTTTAGCTGCATGTGGGATATAGTTCCCCGACCAGGGATCAAATGCAGGCCCCCTTTATTGGGAGCACAAAGTCTTTTTTTTCCACAAACTTTAAATTTTTTTGTTTTTTTTTTGTATTGGGGTATAGCTGATAAACAATGTTGTGACAGTTTCAAGTGAACAGCGAAGGGACTCAGCCATGCATATATGTATATCAATTCTCCCCCCAACCCTCCTCCCATCTAAGCTGATGCATAACACTGAGCAAAGTTCCATGGGTGAGCACAGAGTCTTAAACTACTGGACCACCGGGAAAGCCATAGCTGTGTATTTTTCATAGTGTTGAAGATGTTTTTTTGAAGATGTGATTTTCCATAAATCTGTAGATGGTGACCTCACACATTACACTGTTAGGCATACTAACCACTCCATCAGGTAAGAAATACAGTCAATCTCAACAAGAACACTGCTGAGAGAACAGAAGGAAAATTTCCAAATAAACCAAAGCGTACCAACTTTTCATTTCCCAAATTATAAGCTTTTTCGTGAAACCATTTCTAAAATGATTCTTGTGATTCCTTAACTTTGAAACAGATCCTGTTAAGGAAAAAAATCAAACTCTTCCTTGATAATTCAGGATCATTTCTACAAACTGTTCCTGGTAAAAGTCCTAATCCTCTTCCAAAACTGCTCAAAGGTTTTCCTCCTGGTCTACCCATCCTGTCCCTCAAACCAATGTTGTCTTCCTTCTTCTGTAACCTCATTGATTTCTTCACAAGTTCTATTGGGTTGGCCAAGAAGTTCATTTGGGTTTTTCTGTAAGTTCCTACTGGAAAATCCAAATGAACTTTTTGGCCAATCCAAGACTAAATGGTTTGTCTTCCCCCACGGATTACAGTCCATCAAGGGGCAAGCCATGACTCAAGCTTGCATCCTGCAGGACCCAACACTCCATTTATTTATCAATCCAGTCTACAAACACAAGCAAAGTCCACTATGGGCCAGGCACCAACCAGGCATGAGGCAGGGAACTCCAGCCCAGGAAGATGTGTCTGCCATCAGAGCTGACAGGTGAGCCAGTGGGGGGAAGCTGCCTGCACTGGGCTGTCTGCTCCTCCCTAAGGGGCCCCAGATAGGCATGCCCTTTGGTTTCTTGAGTTTTCCTGCCTTCTTCTTATTCTCAGACTCTTCAACTGCCACTTCTTGCTTCAGCAAGGAGGCCTCTGTTTATTGAGGGGCTACCCAACCCTCATTGTAAAGATCAGAAAATGTGACCCAAGGTAAGAAAAATATTCTTGATTTACACAAAGCAATTAAGCTTTAATTACAAATAGCAGCAGCGCATCCAGAAAGATTATTAGAAGGGTATATGTTCTTTGATTTTTCTATTCCATATGCAATAAAATATAGATTGCTTGGTTTTTCATTTTTTTCCTGCTCCAGTAGAAGGGCAAGGAGACAGCAGAGGAATCTGGGCTATGACATGTGCCCTGTGGCCACTGCCAAACCAATGTTCAGCTGGGGACTGAGGCTGCCCAGTCTTGTGTCACCTTGAAGTTTGAAAAACAAAGCCCTGAACTTGCTGTCCCGCAGTGGGCAAATGACTAAGAAGCCCTGGTTTGGAGGAGGCTCTTAGGGACACTGGAAAGTCAGATACTTCTTAAGTGTCGGTGGTCATATGACATCTTAGAAAGGAAGTGGACACTTTTATCTGTTGATAAATTACCACAGCACTTTCTCAAACTCTAGCAAGCGCTGGAGAAACTACGTGCTTATTAACTGTGGCTTTGGCAAGCTCTAAAGACAAGACCCTAGGGGCTTCTGTGATGGCTCAGCGGGGAAGACTCCACCCGCAATGCAGGAGATGCAGGTTTGATCCCTGGGTTGGGAAGATACTGTGGAGAAGGAAATGGCAATCCACTCCAGTATTCTTGCCTAGGAAATTCCATGGACAGAGGAGCCTGGTGGGCTACAGTTCAACAGGTCACAAAAGAGTTGGACTAAACAACTTAACAACTAAACAACAACATTAACGACTAAACAAGAACAAAGACAGACCCTGGGCTCTCAGAGGGCACAGCGAGAATTCAGTGGTGTTAGCACCATGCAGGGGGACTGGAGCCCCCCCACCTCTTCGGAGACACCCAGAGGGGACTTCATACTGGGACTTCAAACCAATGTTCAGCTGGGGATCGAAGCTGCCCAGTCTGATCCTCGATCAGTGCCTGCCCTCAAGACAAAAATAAATGTTCACGATTCTGAAGGACCAAGTCCCAGTTCATTCATCCCTCCAGGTTAGGAAAGGAAATATTAACACTTACTGACATGAACTCCATCTTTTTCTTGAGTCAATAGCTTAAGAATTTGGTTTGCTGACCTTTAATAAAATGATTATAAGGCATTGCCAACTTACTCTGAGAAATGAGTACAAAGCATCATTGACAATTTTTAATAAAAACCAGAAAGTAAATAAGATCAGAAACTCCCAGAAGATAAGAACCGCTCTTGACCCTGTTTCCCTTGTCCTGCCCACAAGGAGCAGTGCCAAACCCTGTTTTATTGGTGTGGAGCACTCTCCCTGCCACATCCACCCTCTGTGAGGTGGGGGTGGGGCTCTAGAATGGCCCAGTAAAGGAGAGGGGGCAGTATTTGAAGTCCTTTAAAAGGCCCTGTTCTTGCCCAGCACTGAGCAGCGATGGGATACTGACCTGTCCTGCAGTGTCACAGAGCTGGAGTTTCACAGGCCGTCCATCCACGGAAACCACAGCTTAAAAATAAGACCGAGAGGACTGTCAGTAGTGGGGAGGGTCTCTTTTAACCCTTTCCAGAACAATAATTTTAGTTTGTATGACTACTCTCACTCCAAACCCTTCAGCTCATGTTCTGAGTCCCCAACAAATTCAAGACTTGCCTAAAACAAGGAGACTCCATGGAAGCTTTTTTTTTTTTTTTAATGCAAACCTGCTGGGCCAGCAATTCACTCCATGCCCTGAGAGAAGGCAGAGAGGCCCAGGGCCTTTGATGGCACCCTGGAAGGGTCTGAGTTTTCTCCCAACCCCAGACAATTTATTTTCCTAGGGTACGTGTTTCAAAAAACGCAAAAGCAACAT
>SJYV01000597.1:0-13896 GCA_006410875.1 Neotragus pygmaeus | reverse complement strand
TTTTGTGTCTGGCTTATTTCAGTTTTAGCATGTTTTCAAGTTTCATCCATGTTGTAGAATGTATCAGAAGTCTTTTTAAGCCTGAACACTGTTCCATCATACGGATCCGTTTTATGTATCCGTTTGTCTGTTGATATCCACTTGGGTTGTTGCCACATACTCGCTGTTGTAAGTAATGGATGCTGTAATGAATATGGATGTAAAAGTGTCTGTCTGAGTTCCTGCTTTCATTTATTTAGGGTATACACCTATAAGTAGCGCTGGATTAGATGGTAATTCTTTAACTTCTTGAGGAAGTGCCAGACTGTTTTCCACAGTGGCTATACTCTTTTATATTCCTTCTAGTATTTACAAGTTTACAGTTTCTTCAGATTCTCGCCCACATGTGTTTTCCTTATTTATTATTATAGTCATCCTAGTGGGTATGAAGTGATGTCTCATTGTGATTTTGATTTTTGGGTCTCTAATGACTGTTGAGTGTCTTTTCATGTTCTTGTTGATGGTTTATATATGTTTGGAGAAGTGTGTATTCAAGTTTTCTGCCCATTTTTTGAGTGATCTTTTTTATTGTTAACTTGTCGGAATTCTTTATATGTTCTGGTTATTAAATGCTTATCAGACATGGTTTGCAAATATTTTTTCCCGTTCTGTAGTTTTTCCACTATGAATGTCTTCTGATGCACAAAAGTTTTTAATTTTGATGAATCCAACTTATCTAGTTTTTCTTTTTTCATTTATGCTTTTGGTATATTTTAGACTCCACTGCCAAATCCAAGGTCATGAAATTTTACCCATTTTTTTCTAGGAGTTTTATGGTTTTAGCTCATTTTTTTGTTTTTCATCCACCTTACAGCATTAATTTCTGTATATTGTGGGAGGTAGGGATGCAGTTTTTGTCCTTTGCATGTGGAAATCCAGTTTTCCCAGCCATATCTGTTGAAGAGATATTCTTGCCCCCATCGATGGGCTTGATGCTTTGTCAAAAGTCAGTTTGCCATATGTGTAAGGGTTAATTTCTGAACTCTCAGTTCTATTCCATTGGTGTATATATCTACCCTAAAAGCCAGTATCACACTATTTTGATTATTTAGTGTAACTTTGTAGTAAGTTTTAAAATTGAAAACTGAATACTCCAACAGATTGTCTTGGCTATTCAAGGCTTCACATTTTCATATGAACTTGAGTTTTGGTTTTTCCATTTCTACAAATGAATAACTTCTTAAAAAACTTGCTCTTTGGATTCTGATTAGAGATTTAATCAGGTCAATACAGACATTTAATTCACATTATGGATTATAAAGAAGTGTCTAAGCACTTGTTCTTTCTTCTGTTGAAGTACAGTTGAATTGTTTTCAGTGTTTTGCTTTTATAAACAGTGCCATAATGAACATGCTCTGCTTGATACTTGTCCACGTGTTGGAAAGTTTCGTTAGGACAGTAGTTCTCAACCTGGGCAGTTTTGTCTGCAAGAGAACATTTGGCAGTGTGTGGAGACGTTTTTGACTGTCAAGACTGAGGAGGAGTGCTACAGGCACATCGCAGGTGGAGAGACCAGAAAGTGAGGTGAAGTCGCCCAGTCGTGTCCGACTCTGCGACCCCATGGCCTGCAGCCTGCCGGGCTCCTCTGTCCATGGGATTCTCCAGGCAAGAGTACTCGAGTGGGCTTCCATTTCCTTCTCCAGGGGATCTTCCCAACCCAGGGATCGAACCCAGGTCTCCCGCATTGTAGGCAGATGCTTTTACTGTCTGAGCCACCAGGGAGAGACCAGAGGTGCTGCTGAACATGCCACAGTGGTGGAGCAGATTCCCACCCACCCAGCTACAAAGCATGATCCAAATTATACAATTTGTAAATAGTACCGAGGTTGAGATCTCTGCTCTGGGGCATATACTTAGAAGTGGGATTTATAAAGCCCTAGAATGCTTCCCTGGTGGCTCAGGTGGTAAAGAATCTGCCTGTGAAGTTTGAGACCCCGGTTCGATCCCTGGCTTGGGAAGATGCCCTGGAGAAGGAAATGGCAACCACTCCAGTGTACTTGCCTGGAGAATCCATGGACAGGGGAGCCTGGTGGGCTGTGGTCCATGGGGTCACAAAGAGTCGGACACAGCTGAATGACTTTGACTTTCAGGATGTGTACAGTTTTTTTGTTATTATATTAATGGATTTCTATAAAACGTGAAGAAGATATTATTTCCAATTCAAGTAAAGGTTTTATTTGGAATATCTGGAATTAAAATGAAGGTTTCTTTGGTGATCTGGTAATCCAGCAGTTATAAGCAATTTAATTGTCTTAAACCAGATAAAATAGCAGCATTATCCAGAGTTCACTAATTTGTTTACTTGCCCAGAGCGGGCACATAATTTTTTAACTTTGTGAACTGTACTTCCTGCCTGATTACAATATTGATTTTAGAGTGAGCATCTGCTGCTAATTAATCTGTGCTGAACAATGGTAGTTGTAATATGAAGTTGACCGAATGAGAGAAAAATTACAGTGTGAAAAATGTAGAATTTTTTTTTTCTGACAAAGATGTTTGTTAAATATTGAAAGCTTAAAGTTTGAAAAGTTTCTCTCTGTGATTTAAATTGGTTTTTAAATTGAAGACAGAGGAATGAACCTTAAGAATTTCAAGACTCACTTTTAAGCCTCTAAGACCCATAGTCCTCCATCTGAAAATGTGATGAAATGTATGCCTGGGAACTGTGTGTGTGTGTGTGGATGTGCCATTTTGCATATGGTTTTGGGTAGTTTATGCGTGTTCCTGAAGCCTGTTTGTGGACCACTCCTACTCCCTTTGAGCCTTCTAGATTTGCAGATTCAGGACTTTGGTAAAATTCTTAAAATGCTAATAAGAAGGTACAGGGTATTTTAAATTATCACTGAGTAGTGAAGACACAGCTATATATTGTTCATGTCTGTTTTGCCAAATGCATAAGACTCGGTGGTAGAATTAAGTCCTTCAATGTTAAATGAATGAATACAGATCTCATTTTAATATCTGTAGCCTTCATTTTGTTGTTGTTCTTTTAACTAGGCATATGCAGCAGTGCTGTGGCAACAAGTTAATGAAAACAGACAAAATTCAACTGAAAGAGCATGTTTTGGAATCTCCCTACCAGAAGAAAAACTTAATGACTTTCGCGATGAACAGATTGGACAATTGCAGGAACTGATGCAAGAAGCCACTAAACCCAACAGGCAATTTAATATTACTGAGTCTAGGAAACCAAAGTTTTAGTCTATATAATAAAGTTTAAAAAAGCATTTCAAGTTCAGAGCCTTTTAATTAATTGGTTTTTAAAATTTGTTTCTTAAGCTTTTAGGTTTTGAGAATGCCTGATGTTAATGAAATATTCGTTTATTTGGGGATATTTTGAATGTTGTAATATACAGATCAGGGTCATGAGTGGATGAAACTACATTTATTGAAGTAGTAACAGTTGCTGGATAGGATTTGTGTTTTGGACTACATAAGAATGAAGGGTTCTAAACTGGACAAGCTTGTGAAATTTCCCTCCAAATTTTATATGTAAATTTGTTTTAATGCTATTCATGTTTAAGTATTAATCTTGTGGCTCTAGCTGTATCAGATAAGTATATCATGATGGAAACAGAATTCCAAGGTCATTCTTTAATTCCTATTTGCATGGAATAGCTTTTTCTATGCTCTCACTTTGGTTCAGTATCCCTAGCTATGAAGTGGGTCTCTTGTAACAGCGTTTATAGGGATCTTGTTTTTGTATCCATTCAGCCAGTTTGTTTTTTGGTTGGAGCATTTAATCCATTAAGATTTAAAGTAATTATCAATCTGTATGTTCTTACCACCATTTTGTTAATTATTTTGAATTTGTTTTTGTAGGTCTTCTTTTTTGGTTTGTTTATGGTTACCATGAAGTTTTAATATAGCAGTCTATATTTTAAGTTGCTGGTCTCAAATGCATTTCCAGTGTCCTGCATTTGTACTCTTCTCACAGTCACTGGTTTTGATATATTTGTGTGTGGATGTTTGCCTTTATGGGTGAACTTTCCCTTTTGTAATTTTCTTATTTCTAGTTGTAGCCTTTTTCTTTTCTGTCTATAGAGTTCTTTAGCATTTGTTGTAAAACTGGTTTAGTGGTGCTGAATTCTCTTAGGTCTTGATTGTCTATAAAACTTCTGATTTCTCTGTCAAATCTGAATGAGAGCTTTGCTGGGTAGAGTATTATTAGTTGTAGATTTTTCCCTTTCATTACTTTAGATAAATATATCATGCCACTCCCTTGTGGCCTGCAGAGTTTCTGCTGGAAAATCAACTGATAACTTTATGGGGATTCCCTTATGTGTTAATTGTTGCTTTAAGCTCATTGCTTTTAATGTTCTTGCTTTGTCTTTAACTTTTAATCAGATATTAATATGTGTCTTGGTGTGTTCCTCCATGTGTTTATCCCTTTGGGTGGGGCCAGGTCTCTGTGTCAAAATGTCGGCCTCCAGGAGAGCGCATACCAACAGGTATTTCCCGGAGCCCCCACCACCTGAGCCGCAAGAGACCCTCCAGGAGCTGCAGGTGGGTCAGGCCCAGGCTCCTGTGGAGTCACTGCTTTGTCCTGGGTCCCAGTGCATGTGAAACCTTGTGTGCACCCTTCCAGAGAGGAGTCTCTGTTTCGTGCAGTCCTGTGGCGCTCCTGCACTCAAGCCCTGCTGGCCTTCAGAACTCTGGGGGCTCCTCCCCCCAATGACAGACCCTGAAGGCGGGGAGCCCGCCATGGGGCTCAGAAGCCTCACTCTTGTGGGAGAGCGTCTGTGATGGAATTGCTTTCCAGATGCATGTTGCCCACCAGCAGGCCTTGGGTTTGATCATGTTGTGAAAGCGCCCTCCTCATCTCACTGTGACTTCTCTTGTCTGTGGGCACAGAAAGTCTTTGGGGGTAGATTCAAGTCTAATTTGTCAATGGTTGTTCAGCAGTCAGTTGTGATTTTGGTGTTTTCATGAGAGGTGGTGACATGAAGTCCTGCAAGGTTATTATTTAAATACATCGTTACCCTGGAAACGTCATCATTCCTGCTTTTAATAATGCATAAGGTTACTCTGTTAAGTGTTCCTTCTTCCTGAGTCATTTTATATTTACAATGAAAGGTTAAAAAGTAGCTTGAGAATTCAGTATTATACATATTACCATTTGTCTAATAGATTATACAATGTATAATACATTTCTGTGGTGTTTGTTAGTAACAGATGACCCCTTAAATAATTTGCTGTTACCTGGAGAATCTCATGGGCTTGCTCATGGAGAGAGAAAAACACATTCATTATTTTTTTTTCTTACACTTAAGTTGATTTATAAACTGAAAAAAAATCAAATGAAAATCCCATTCATATTCTAAAATGCTTATGAATTTAAAAAAAATTACTAAAATTACTTGGATAATTACTTATGTATGTTTACACTGAGACTCTGTTTTGCTATCTTGTCCTCTTTAGTCTAAACTCTCATCTCTCTTACTTGGAATATTAAGAACTTACTGCTAATCATTTTCTCTGTATCCTCTGTGACCACCTACAATCTATCTCATATACAAATATCAGAGTAATATTTTTAAAATGTACATTTATGGCCACCAAATCCCTCAGTCCTTTCTTCCATCTCTCTTGGAGTCAGTCTCTAGATGGATGGGTGAGGCTTTCCTCATAAGCTAAGTGGTCAGTAATTAGTCTTTACATTATAACAAGCTCTAGGAATAAACCGTGAACAAGACTGTTACCCTGAAGTTTAAAATCTTAACTACATTCAGGAATGCTGTTTCATCATAAACAGATACACTACAAACTTTATAGTACTATTTTCAGTTTGGTTATACTTTATTTTTCTTGTTCCTCTTATGTCTTGCCATCGTTTTGGTGACCTTAGTATTAATCCATGTGACCAGATGATTCTCTCTTGGTTTCACTAATGCAGCCACCCATTTTCTTGGCTACACTTAAAACTGCTTTATTCAAAACTGAATAAGGCTTCAGTTTTGAAATTGTTAATTGCAGCATTCCATGCTTTTGTCATTGCTTTTTAAGGTGATCAGATTTTCACTCCTAGTATGCCTGGTCATTCTTTCAACAAATCCCTGTTGTCCTGATGAACCTGTCTGCGGAGCAGCAATGGAGACAAGACATTGAGAACAGACTTCTGCACGTGGTTGGCAGGGAGGAGGCAGAGGGTGAGAGGCTTGGCGAGAGGAACCAGGAAACATACATTACCACATGTAAAATAGCCAGTGGGAACTTGCTGTGTGACTCAGGGAACTCAAACTGGGGCTCGGTAACAACCTAGAGGCGCGGGATGGCGAGGGATGTTCAAGTGGGAGGGGACGTGAGTAGACCTGTGACTGATTCATGTTGACATTTGGTAGAAACTAACACAATACTGTAAAGCAATGATCCTTCAATTTAAAATAAATAAATAAATACAATACCCATTGAGAGCTTTCATATGCCAGGCATCATTTTAGAGACAAATACAACACTGGTCAAAGACAAAAATGTCTCCTAAAGGAGAGGAACAAAACGCACAAAACAGGTGGGTGGTAAGAGTAATGAAGAGAAATAAAGCAGGGGTCGGGGACGGAGCTGTGGTTCCCACCTTATGCACTCTGACCCCCCAGGGCACCCGGAGAACCTGCAGCGGTGTTGCAGGGTATGTCAGATTTTTCAGGAAATCCCAGCTCTATTCATTGCATATCACGCAGTTACTTGCTTGAGGTAGTTCACAGTTTTACTGTTCTATTGCAATGTTCTTTTGGATGACGTATCTTTGTAAACCTGGGCTTTAGCAATTAATGTGAGAAAGGCAAATAGCACACAAAAATTGGTGACAAAATGTTGGGTATGATTACAATATTTGAGAAGCTGTGGTGTCCAACAGGTGCTAAATTGTTAGGCCCTTAATACCTACTGAGTTGTTAGAACTGTGTTCTGAAACTGTTGTGGAATTGTTTCATGTAGGTGTACTGTGCAAACTGGTGAAGTCAGCAGTGTTGGAGAATGGTGTGCAGCTGAACTCCTACGCCCCTGCATGTGTGCCTGCTCAGTCACTTCAGTCCTGTCTATCTCTTTGCCACCCTATGGACCCTAGCCCACCAGGCTCCTCTGTAATGGACTCTCGGAAGAATACTGGAGTGCGTTGTCATGCCCTTCTCCAGGGGATCCTCCCAACCGAGGAACTGAACCTGCATCTCCTTTGATCTCCACATTGCAGGCAAATTCTTTACCCACCGAGTCAGCTGGGAAGCCCCCCATGTCCCTGAAAGTGTGAAAAGCAGTGGAGGTAATCCCTGCTCATCCATCAGTCATCATCTCAGGGCCACCTCTTCCTGAGAGCCCTCCCAGATCTCCCCCCTCCCAGCCTGCTTGAGAGCCTGGTGGGGCGCCAACAGTGAGTGTCCGCCATCTTCCTGAGCCTCTTCCGGGCTGTCTCTTCCAGGGCCATGCTCTGCAGGAGTGAACCTGGTCTTCACCTCCAGCCCCTCCAGTTCCTGCCCTTGGAGCCCCTGTTTGGGGGCACCTGAGAGGGGAGACTGCCTGGTCCCGAGAACCCTTGGGCAGGGCCCAAAGCACGTGGAGTGCCCAGGGGCCTGCCTACAGCACACCCCAGTCCTCAGGGAGGCAGGCTTTCACGCCGTGTAACACGGCGACACTTGGCTGAATTGGCTCAGGTTTCCTATGAAGAGCTTTGTAAGAGTGACTTGAAGCCGAGCCAAGATGCACAGAAGGATTAGGAGAGCTCCGTGCTGTTTCTCATTCCTCTTACCTGCCGGACTCCCGGCAGGCGCCCAGACACAGTGCCCTCTGTCCTCCTCCACCTCTGCCTCAGCCACCCTAGAGCCAGCCCGCCGAGCTGGTGAGGACCCCGTACGGCCTCTCCCCCTGATTGGGTCCCCTCCGCGTCCCGCCGTCCGCCCTCCCCACGTCCACCGAGATCTGCGCAGACCTCAGGTGGCACTGTGTCCTCAGCCTGCACCCTCTCCCCACGCCCGCGCCCTCCCCTGGGCTCAGCACTCTGCATTGCAGAGCCCTCTGTGCAACGGGTCTGCTCCCTGCCCGCTTCACCTGTGCCCTGTCACCTTGCCCCATGTCCCCGCCCCGGAACCGGGTTCCCAGACCTTTATAAATCCTCTTCTCTGCCTGGAGCATTCTGCCCCTTGACATCCCCAGGGGAACTCCTCCGACCTCTTTGATTGCAGCATCCATGTCAGCTTCCTGGCGTCAGCCTGTCTCCCTGGTTACCCACCACTCTGGACCATCTGCAGAGCCAATATCACCACCCTTTGTCTCTGTTTCTTTAGGAGCGGAACTCTTCTCTCACTACATTGTAACCTATGGGGCTTGAGAGCCTCGGCTGCTTTTTTTTCATCTCTGCATCCCAAATACCCAAACGATGATAAACATCATAGAAACTCCACAGATATTGACAAAAGAAAAGGGTGCAGATGAGCAAAACAAACTTTTGTCCAAATAAGAGGCACACTCTGTGCTCCAGGGAATCTGGCGGNTGGGCTTCAAAATCTCTGCAGATGTTGATTGCAGCAATGAAATTAAAAGACACTTACTCCTTGGAAGGAAAGTTATGACCAACCTAGATAATATATTCAAAAGCAGAGACATTACTTTGCCAACAAAGGTCCATCTAGTCAGGCTATTGTTTTCCCAGTGGTCATGTATGGATGTGAGAGTTGGACTATAAAGAAAGCTGAGCACCAAAGAATTGATGGTTTTGAACTGTGGTGTTGGAGAAGACTCCTGAGAGTCCCTTGGATTGCAAGGAGATCCAACCAGCCCATTCTAAAGGAGATCAGTCCTGGGTATTCTTTGGAAGGAATGATGCTAAAGCTGAAACTCCAGTACTTTGGCCACTTCATGCGAAGAGTTGACTCATTGGAAAAGACTCTGATGCTGGGAGGGATTGGGGGCAGGAGGAGAGGGGACGACCAAGGATGAGATGGCTGGATGACATCACCAACTAGATGTACGTGAGTCTGAGTGAACTCTGGGAATTGGTGATGGACAGGGAGGCCTGGCATGCTGTGATTCATGGGGTCACAAAGAGTCGGACACGACTGAGTTACTGATCTGAACTGATTGCATTATTCATTACATATTGACTCTTTTTTTAGTTCTTCTAGATCCTTGTTAGACCTTTCTTGCATCTTCTCAATCCCTGTCTCTAGGCTGTTTATCTGTGATTCCATTTTGTTTTCAATATTTTGGATCATTTTCACTATCATTATTTTGAATTCTTTGTCAGGTAGATTCCCTATCTCTTCCTCTTTTGTTTGGTTTGGTGGGAATTTATCCTGTTCCTTTACCTGCTGGGTATTCGTCTGTCTCTTGATCTTGTTTATATTGCTATGTTTGGGGTGGCCTTTCTGTATTTGGGCAGTTTGTGGAGTTCTCTTTATTGTGGAGTTTCCTCACTCTGGGTGGCATTGTATGGGTGGCTTATCAAGGTTTCTCTTTTAAGGAAGCTTGTGTCTGTGTTCTGGTAGGTGGGCTAGACTTCTTCTCTCTGGAGTGCAATGAAGTGTCCAGTAATGAGTTATGAGATGTCAATGGGTTTGGAGTGACTTTGGACAGCCTGTGTATTGAAGCTCAGGGCTCTGTTCCTGTGTTGCTTGAGAATTTGCATGGTATGTCTTGCTCTGGAACTTGTTGGCTTTGGGTCATGCTTGGTTTCAGTGTAGATATGGAGGCGTTTGATGAGCTCTTGTTGATTAATGTTCCTTGAAGTCATGAGTTCTCTGGTGTTCTCAGGATTGGACTTAAGACTCCTGCTTCTGGCTTTCAGTCTTGTTTTTACAGTAGCCTCAAGACTTCTCCATCTATACAACACCATTGATAAAACATCTAGATTGTAGATGAAAAGTTTCTCCACGGTGAGGGACACCCAGAGAGGTTCACTGAGTTACATAGTGAAGAGAAGAGGGAGGAGGGAGATGGAGGCCACCAGGATGAGACGAGGTGGAATCAAAAGAGGAGAGGGCAAGCTAGCCAGTAATCACTTCCCTATGTGCTCTCCACGGTCTGGATCCCTCAGAGATGTTCACAGAGTTACACAGAGAAGAAAGAGGGAGGAGGGATACAGAGGTGGCCAGGAGAATAAAGGGGGGAATCAAAAGGAGAGAGACAGATCCAGCCAATAATCAGTTCCCTAAGTGTTCTCCACTGTCTGGAACACACAAAGAGATTCACAGAGTTGGGTAGAGAAGAGAAGGGGGAGGGAGGAGGTAGAGATGGCCTGGTGGAGAAAAAGGAGAGTCCAAAGGGGCAGAGAGCAGTCAAGCCAGTAATCTCCTTCCCAAGTAAAAATGGATACTGAAGATTGGGTTCTTAATGGTACAAAATTGATACTAAATACAAAAAAGCAAAGATTAAAAATCTAGAGTAGAGGTTGGATTTTCAAAAATACAACATTAAAGAAAAAAAAGTCAAAAAATTATAAAATATATATATATATGAAGCTTGCCTTAAAAATAGTCTCTTTTTTTTTTTTTTGCAAAGTAGTAGTAGGTTATAAAAATGAGAATTAAAGGAGTAATAGAGGACTTAAAAATAAAAAAAAGAATGATAGTAAAATTAGTAAAAATATATCTAGGACTTTCTCTGATGTTGTTGTGGGGAGTGTGGGGTCAGTTCATTTTTGCATAGTTCCTTGATCTGTCTTATATTTCTCAAGATCTATATGCCCCTTCCTGTGTAGTCGGTACTATCTACAGGGTTTTAATCTATCGCACCTATCACTTCCAAGGAGGGTCCCTCTGTTTTAACTTCTGTTTGCCAGTCTCTTCAGTGTCTAATTTCCACCTTGGCACAAGGGGGCGGTGGTGGACACTTTTTTAGGCTCACTTGTTCAGTCGTGCTGTGGGGAGGGAGGGACGCTGCAAACAAATAACAGGCGTGTGCTTGCAGTGTCTCGGCCACACTAGGTTTGCTCCGCTCATGGTGTGAGTGCCTTCCCTGTCTACACTGCTTAGGCTCTAGGCTGCAGGGAACTGTCTGAGGCCGGCCCTGGGTTGTGTGCACTTCCTAGGTCTAAGCTGCTCAGGTTCAGGTACTCGGGTAGTCCTCGGAGGCACAGACTGGGTTGGGCCTGCGTTTTGTGCCCTTCCCAGGTCCAAGCAGCTCAGGTGACCACGTGTTTGGTGAGCACAGTGGCTGTGACTTATCGCCTCCCCTGTCCCTGCTGCTCGGTTTTCTGGCTGTACAACCAGCACACCTTCTCAGGTGGGTGTTGACCATCCAGAATCCCAAGAAGCATTGGTTAGCAATGAAGCTGCTTGCAGTTTGGTAGATAATGCCTCTCTGGGGCCGCGATTGCCCCCTTCTGGCTCTGGCTGCCCTCGCCTGCCTGTCTCCAGAGGGGAATGGGCCGGCCTGCAGCTAGCTAGCTCTGCTCAGTCCTTTGTTCTGTGAGCAGGCCTGGCAGTGTCTTAGGTTAGGGCTTTTCGAGTGGTAGCTATCCCACAGTCTGGTTTGCTACCCCAAGTTAGTTCCCTCAGCTTGCCCTCAGGGCATTCAGGCCCGGTCCTTACTCTAAGCGATGCAGCCCGTGCCTCCCTGCCCAGCCCCCGCTTGCTAGTGTTGAATGCAGGCATCTGCGCTGCTTCTCCTCTGGGGGAGTTACCCTTGGGCATGTAATCTGTGGGGTTTAATTATTTATTTATTTTTCCTCCCAGTTATGTTGCCCTCTGTGGTTACAAGGTTCGCCACAGACTCGGCAGTGAGAGTGTTTCCTGGTGTTTGGAAACTTCTCTATTTTTTAAGACTCCCTTCCCGGAATGGAGCTCCGTCCCTACCTCTTTTGTCTCTCTTTTTGTCTTTTATACTTTTTCCTACCTCCTTTTGAAGACAGCGGGCTGCTTTTCTGGGTGCCTGATGTCCTCTGCTGGCATTCAGAAGTTGTTTTGTGGAATTTTCTCAGCGTTCAAATGTTCTTTTGATGAATTTGTGGGGGAGAAAGTGGTCTCCCCATCTTATTTCTCCTCCATCTTCCAGAGCTTTTCTGGACCTAGATTCTTATTCTGAGGATCACTGTGTTTTCTTTATTTTAGGCAGGTCTGTGAGGTAGGGATGGCCACTCACAGATCCTACTCATCCTTTGCCCTTAAAGCCTATGACTATTTGTCTATATCAGCTGATCCAAAAAACAGTGCCTGGTATGGGGCCTGGGAAGGACCATTTTCATTGTGGACAGTGGCTCTGAGGGAGCAGATGTTCCAGTCAGGGGAGGAAACTGGGTCAGACAAAGATGGCCAAAGGCAGCCAGGATTGTGATTTTATTCACAGAAGGCCCCCACAGAAGCAGTCTCCTTCTAGATGTTTTGGAATCCTCTAATGACTATCTTTGAGAATGATTGCAGATGCTTAAGACACAGGTGAGAATGGTACTTTGAAGAAGCTGTAGAATAAAAGCAGAGATACCCAAGCTAGGAGAGAAGTAGGTTATGGGACTTACTCTAGAAGCAGAGGGACAAAAAAACAAGCTGTGTTTGCAAACCTGAAGTAGGTCATTAGAATAAGGAAGAATGGTTGGAAAATTGGGGGGTTGCTAATGTGTACTTTTTTAGTCAACGAGGGCTCCTGTAACAGTGCTGTGAGCACAGGATGGAGTGAGGATTGAGACCAAAGGGAAGCCTTTGGAAAGGGAGCCAAAATGACATTTCATGAAAGCCTAGAGGGGGCAGTGCTCTGCACATCAGAAGCAAGGTCATTTTTATACCATGTTCTCACCCTCCAGGATTTGGCTTTGATTCTAAACAGTCTGAAGACTTGAGTCAGTTCTGGCAGAGGTCCCAGTCAGCGTCTATCATCCATTAGAGGGCAGCCGCCTCCTCTGTGCCTTGGTGAGGACAGCATACACCTGCCTCTCCCTGCGGCAACAGAATGCCTCTTTTTGCTGGACACATCAGTTAGAGCCTGGCCACACAGAAGGGACTGTATCTTTTGAAGACAAGCCCATGGTCAGTGGCAACCTCCCTCTCTGTCTGACGTAACCCCAAAATTGATCAGTGAAGCATTATATTTTCCCTGTCTCCACAGATTTCCCGTATTGAAGGGACATTTACTCTACCCTTCTTTGCCGTATAGACCTACCCAACAACCAAACCAGTTACAATATGTGAGCTATCATTAGCTCTTTTAAGGCACGTAAGCTCTTAAAGCTCTGACTTAGGCTTAAATGGAAGGAATTGAACAACCTGTGAGGTTTCAGATGAAAGAAAATGGAGTGGGGGGGTGGGGGCAGTAAGGCTGCCATGAGGACAGAACACCTCTCAGGAAGACGGACCACATGAGCCAGCCTAATGTTCAGCCTGTCCTCTGGAGCCTTTCTGCTTGGGCATGCAGCTGTGGGGTCTGATGAGTTACATGTATTGGACTTAAATGACCAAAGCAACCTTCCTTTAGAAGAGCAAGTAACTAACGTCTGTACCAAAAAGAGAGGGGTAGTGACAGAATGGTCACTACCTAAGCACAGGCACCTTGGTGTGGTCATATATTATGCATGCAAACCATTCTCAGGGGAACCTCAGGAAGCATTGAAAAACCTGGGTTTCTGTTATTCATTAAGTTTTCATTATTAAAGCCCTTTTGTGGTTTTATACATTCTAAGAGACAAATGAAAGAGACTGCCTCCAATAAAAGGCATGTGTTGTTGTCTCTAGTTAATTCAACTTGTATGGCAGACAGCTCAATTATATGCAGGTACTGTGTGGATATGCCCCTTTGGGTATTTATATGATCTTCTAGGGCAAATTGTACTTCTGTATGTCCTGAGGATGCCAAAGTTTGCATATTGGTGTTGCCTGGACAAGAGGTTGTCTGGGAGGAAGAAATGTGCCTCTGTCCTTCTGAAAGGTTGTTGTTGAATTATGA
>SJYV01000594.1:0-30234 GCA_006410875.1 Neotragus pygmaeus | reverse complement strand
AGCCTTGACATACTCCTTTCCCAATTTGGAACCAGTCTGTTGTTCCATGTGAAGTTCTAGCTGTTGCTTCTTGACCTTCATTCAAATTTCTCAGGAGGCAGGTAAGATGGTCTGGCATTCCCATCTCTAAGAATTTTCCAGTTTGTTGTAATCCACACAGTCAAAGGCCTTGGTGTAGTCAATAAAGCAGAAATAGATGTTTTTCTGGAACTCTCTTGCTTTTTCTATGGTCTGACAGATGTTGGCAATTTGATCTCTGGTTCCTCTGCCCTTTCTAAACCTAGCTTAAAGATCTGGAAGTTCTTAGTTCATGTACTATTGAAGCCTTGCTTGGAGAATTTTGAGCATTACTTTGCTAGCATGTGAAATGAGTGCAATTGTGCGGTAGTTTGGACATTATTTGGCCTTTCTTTGAGAATGGAATGAAAACTGACCTTTTCCAGTCCTGTGGACACAGCTGAGTTTTCCAAATTTGCTGGCATGTTGAGTGCAGCACTTTAACAGCATCAACTTTTAGGACTTGAAATAGCTCAGCTGGAATTCCGTTACCTCCGCTAGCTTTGTTTGTAGTGATGCTTCGTAAGGCCCACTTGACTTCAGACTCCAGCATGTCTGGCCCTAGGTGAGTGATCACACCATCGTGGTTATCTGGGTCTTTAAGATCTTTTTTGTATAGTTCTTCTGTGTAGTCTTGCCACCTCTTCTTAATATCTTCTGCTTCTGTTAGGTCCATATTATTTCTTTCCTTTATCGAGCCCATTTTTGCATGAAATGTTCCCTTGGTATCTAATTTTCTTGAAGAGATCTCTAGTCTTTTTCATTCTATTGTTTTCTTCTATTTCTTTGCATTGGTCACTGAGGAAGGCTTTCTCATCTCTCCTTGCTATTCTTTGGAACTCTGCATTCAGATGGGTATAGCTGTCCTTTTCTCCTTTGCCTTTAGCTTCTCTTCTTTTCTCAGCTATTTGTAAGACCTCCTCAGACAACCATTTTGCCTTTTTGCGTTTCTTTTTCTTGGGGATGGTCTTGATCACTGTCTTCTTTACAGTGTCACAAACCTCCATCCATAGTTCTTCAGGCACTCTGTCTATCAGCTCTAATCCCTTGAATCTGTCACTTCCACTGTATAACTGTAGGAGATTTGGTTTAGGTAATACCTGAATGGCCTAGTCGTTTTCCCTACTTTCTTCCAGTTAAGTCTGAATTTGGCAATAAGGAGTTCATGATCTGAGCCATAGTCAGCAAGTCAGTCATAGTCAGTCTTGCTGTTTTTGCTGACTGTATAGAACTTCTCCATCTTTGGCTATAAAGAATATAGTCACTCTGATTTTGGTGTTGACCATCTGGTGATGTCCATGTGTAGAGTCATCTCTTGTGTAGTGTGTTGTTAGAAGAGGGGATTTGCTATGACCAGTGCATTAAGAATGCACTGGTTCTTTGCCCTGCTTTGCCCATTAGCCTTTGCCCTGCTTCATTTTGTACTCCAAGGCGAAACTTCCCTGTTACTCCAGGTATCTCTTGACCTCCTACTTTTGCATTCCAGTCCCCTATGATGAAAAGGACATCTTTCTTAGTGTTATTCTAGACGATCTTGTAAGTCTTCATAGAACTGTTCAGCTTCTTCAGTATTAGTGGTTGGGGCATAGGCTTGGATTACTGTAATATTCAATGGTTTGCCTTGGAAACAAACAGAGATCATTCTGTCATTTTTGAGATTGCACTGAAGTAGATTGCATTTTGGACTCTTTTGTTGACCATGATGTCTACTCCTTTTCTTCTAGGGGATCCTTGCCCACAGTAGTAGATATAATGGTCATCTGAATTAAATCTGCCCATTTCAGTCCATTTTAGTTCACTGATTCCTAAGGTGTCGATGTTCACTCTTGCCATCTCCTGTTTGACTACTTCCAATTTACCTTGATTTATGGACCTAACATTCCAGGTTCCAATGCAATATTGTTCTTTATAGCATTGGACTTTACTTCCATCACCAGTCACATCCATAACTGGGCGTTGTTTTTGCTCTGACTCTTTCTCTTCTTTCTTTATCTCTTGTTTCTCCACTCTCCTCCAGTAGCATATTAGGCACCTCCTGACCTGGGGATTTTATCTTTCAGTGTCATATCTTTTTTGCCTTTTCATACTGTTCATGGGGTTCTCAAGGCATGAATACTGAAGTGGTTTGCCATTCCCTTCTCTAGTTGACCACATTTTGTCATATATTTTGTAAAAAATGACCCATATGTGATTATAAACAAGACTGGAAAGCAAAATATCAAATGATAACAATGGTTATCTCTGGATGGTTATATTATGAATGATTTTTCTTTTCTTTTTTTTGAACTGACTTTTACCATAGATGTTTTATGATAAGATTCTTTTATTTTTATAATAAGAAAAATATAATTTTGTGGGTTAAAAAAAAAAAACTTTAATAAATGTTAGCCTAAATTGATCATGGGAAGAAAAAACTGGGGGAAGAGACTGCATTAATGCCTACCACAGATCCTGACACACACAAGTTGTTTAATAAATGTTCCCATGACTCTGCACCTGAGCTCTGGGTCCTATTTCTGGAGATAGAAATGACCAGGAAAGCAACCTTGGTGACAGACCTGGATTTGAACCTTAGAATTGCCACTTCCTGGCCGTGTGATCTTCAGAGAGCAACAGCTTTTGTGAGCCTCAGTTTCCTTATCTGTAAATTGGGGAGGAGAGGTAACAATACCTTCTTCACAGAATTTCTAAGAGGGTCAAATGGAATATCAACTATAAATTGCCTAAGATCAGTGTTGGTATGTAGTAAGTGCTCAATAAATGGCTGCTAGTATTACTGACTTTGCACAAGGCCCAGGTCCTCTCTGGCCCCTGGTTCTTTCCTAGTCAGTTGAACATGGTCACCTCAGGATGTGTGAGGGGTGTCAGACAGAGTAGCAGGAAATCTCTTGTAAGGTTGTCTTGCTTCTTGAAAACCTCCCACCTCACCCTCAACACAAGGTCTATGTTACTTTTTAAAGCTTCCAACACCAGAAGAGGGAAGCCACTCTGGGGTGCTGTTATTGGGGGGAGCTAGCTAACAGATTTTTGTTTCCACCCAGGTGCTGAGCATGGGGAGCCTGACGTTTTGAAGGATGAGCTTCAAATCTATGAAGGTAATTGTCTGGTGGCTTTGGGCAAAACATAATAAAGCAAAGGACATGAAGGCTTAGGGCCTTGTTGGGAGGAAGCAAGGTGATGAGGGTGTTTCATGAGCTGAAAGTTGTGGGCGGATGTATGAGATATGGCAAAGTGAGTGGATACAGCGTGAGCAGATGGAGGTGGGCACAGGCCTTTCCTACCACAGTCAGACTGTGCCAGAGTATATTCTGATCTGTAGCCCCGACTTTCAGGGTGACTGTCACCAGTTACCTAACTTTTTGGATCTCAGCTTTCCAACTAGCAAGATGGAGCTTGATCAGTACCCTCTCTCTTGGAATACTGGGTTGTTTAAGCATGCATGGGAAAATTAAGGACCTGCTCTCTGCAACACTTACATTATAGAGTAATTGTCTCTAAGCTTCATCACTTTTACAGCAAGCAGATGTAAATATTATGCCACTTTGCTTGGTAGCACTGTGATGAGATGGAGGAATTTGTAGGAATGAACTAGTTTACCAGAAAGCCTCACAGATGCACACTGCCAGATAAGAAAGTCTGTTTTAACTTTGTTTAATCCAGCAGTTCCATAATCTGCTTGGTCTCCTAACTCCTGATAGTAACCCAAGGAATACCACAGGAAACAGACTTTCAAAGAAATGGAAATAAGACGTCTCCGTGTTCTGCAGCAAGCTATTACCAGTGGCTGCCACTGGGTGGCGGCATTGTACTTAATTGTCATACTGTCTTTGAGTTTTCTGATTTTCTTTCTTTTTAACAAAAACAGGCATTATCAGATTTAGAAAAAAAAATGTTCCTAATTGCTCAGGTCGTGCAAGAAAGTTTTCACTGGATGTAAAATGAGAAACTGTTTTATATATATATACACACACATATATTTTAAATGTTTTTTTCTCTTCAAAAAGTCATATTCACTGTTGAAAACATAAATATCATCATGTATTTGTGAATTAATTCCTCCAAGTAATGAATTGCCCCCAAGACATTGGCGGTAGTTGGTACACTATGGGAGTCGCACGTCATGCTGTTCCTGGTTGCTCTCTGTCCCCTCGGTGCCGGCCTCCCTTTGATCACTTGCAGACAGTGGTTCCTGTTTGCACATCAGCCTGAAGATCATTCAGCGTCCTGGATGTTTGTTGCCAGGAGTTGAGTGCCAGCTGCAAGTGTTTGTGTCTGGAGGCTGACCTGGAGGAGGGAAGTGTACAGAGTGGGGGCTCCTACCTGCCCTGAGGGGAAGAAGATGACAGGCTAGGAGAGGAGTCACTGGGGATAGGAGAGGTCCCAAGAACCAGAGGGTGATGAGGTGGAGGGCCGCCCAGGCCAGACTGAAGAGAAGGCTGCAGCGCAGTGCAGGAACAGGGCTCGGCCCACCCCGGGTAGCTCCAACCAGGAGCTTGACGCTGTGGTCGGGGCCCAGGGCCCCCAGCATACAACCCAGCTTGGCTTGTAAACTCTGGGCCTGATGGGGCTGGGGGCGCAGGCCTAAGTGTCCTCACCTGCGTCAGGAGAGCAATGAACAGGTGTAGATTGCAAACTGGTGGCCTGTGTGTGCAAATGTGTTTTATATGGATCCCAGCATGTCTTTATTATTATTCTTAATGGTGCATCCATACTCAACTGTGTCCAACTCTTTGTGGCCCCGTGGACTGTAGCCTGCCATGCTCCTCTCTCTATGGGATTTTCCAGGCAGGAATACTGGAGTGGGTTGCCATGCCCTCTAGGATCTTCCTGACCCAGGGATGGAACCCACGTCTCCTGCATCTCCTGCATTGTCAGGTGGATTCTTGACCACTGAGTCACCTGGCAACTTCCATTATTCTTAATATATTTCGTCAATTCAATTGTGCAACTGTTTTTCATATCTGGACATTTATGAAATCGGGGTGCATCTTAAAATCATTGGCAACCCACAGTTATAATTGACATCATTCTCACAAACCATGATATCTTTGATTGGATGGAATGTGAATTGCCAACTTTTTTATAATCAAGAAGTTTATGAAAAAACCTGAATTTCTAGCCTCTCGTGAGACATTAGAAGACCTGTAACATGGGGCAGGCCTTACTGCGGCAGCTTTCAGGGACTGCTGCGTGGCACCTGTCCCTTTAGATGGAAAAGCCCTCCAGTTTGCTCCAGTGCCCCCTGCAGATCAGTGGAAAGCCTCCGGGTGAGAGAGTTCCACCTTCCCTGGGGTGTAACTTCTTACCACCCAGAGCATACAAGTATATGATCACTGATTTCTGTTCTGTGCAGGGGTGCCCGGGGAGGTGGTGCCTTCAGGAGAATCAGGTGAGTGTCTATTAGGGGCTAGGGGTCATCGGTGCTGGTGTTGATGAGGTCTGGGCATCATCTTTCCCCCGAGACAGCCAGCTGCTGTTAGGTGCATGACTGCAAAAGATGGGACCCTATCTATGTCCACTCTGGGCAGGGGCTCTGACCTGGGCTCAGCAGGCTGGCAGGGCTGGCTGTGGTATGAGGGGGGCCAGGGGAGGTGAGAAAAGGGGTCCAGGCAAGAGCAAAGGGATTACTGATGGCAGTATAGATAGACCCCCTGGGGACTGGAAAACCTGACAGGGACATTTTCCGAGGTAACCTGTGGCATCTGCTAAGGACCCAAGCTGGCCTGGGCACTAATGTTGAGTTTCTAATTTCCAGGACTCCGAAGGAGAGGCTCTACCCTGACGAGTGGTAAATACGCAGGTAGCGGGGGTGGCCTGGATTCCAAGGCCTGGGATGGACTACAGACAGCCTGGGAGGTGGGAGTGGGAGTCAGTTCCAGCAGCGATGCCATCACCACCCAGGTTGTCATGTGACCCAGAAAAGGGGCCTCCGGGCTCAGGGGACGTGGAGCAGAACAGACTCAGGCCTGTGGAGCAGGTGGCATCAGTGGGGGGTCCAAGGACAATCGTCCCACCTTACAGCTTTGCCCTGACCACACTGAAGTGAGCGCCCTCTGACCCAGGAGCTAGAACCCGGGCAAGCCCTTCTCAGTGAGGCCTCCTCGGAGAGGATCCCCTGAATTGTTCCATTAAACACTCATCTCTCTCTTGTTTCCAAGGAGAAGTGGAGGCCTCTCAGCTAAGAAGACTGAATATAAAGAAGGATGGTAAGGAAATTGAGGTTCTAGGGCTGCTGCTGCTGTCTAATTCCAATTTCTCTGGGGAGGAAATTAATTGGTGGCCTGGAACAAAAGTAATCACAGCCCACCTCTGCCACTGGCCTTGCAGTTCACAAACTCCTCAGCTTGGAATCAGCTTGAGAGAGTGGTCCAATGATGCCCATTTGGCAGATATGGAGACTGAGGCTCAGGGTCAGGAAGTGGTCTTATAGCTAGTGAGGGGCACGACTTGGGCTTGGACCCTGGTAGTGTACTCTTTCTCTTGTACATAGAGTCACTAGGATGAGAACTGCCCTCCAGGCCTTATGGCCATGATGGGGAGCAAGGACTGGGTGGGCTGGGACTCTAGGGAAGGGGTTATGAGAACCGGCGAGACCTTCTCAGCTATAGGCCTGCAGTTGTGGGGGTCTCAAGGAGAAGGGTGGTGATAGGAAGGGAGACCATGGTTTTATTTTATTTTTGGCCACGCTGGCAGCACAAGGGCTCTTATTTCCCCAAACAGGAATCAAACCCAAGCTCCCTGCAGAGGATGCTCGGAGTCTTAACCACTGGGATGCCAGGAAAGACCCTGGAACAGCGAATAAAGCTCCCTTTGAGCAGAGATAAGAATACTTTTAATTAATTAAAAAGAGAGAGAAAGAGGTAAACAGTAACCCCACCTCTGCCTTGACAGATGAGTTTTTCCATTTCATCCTCCTCTGCTTTGCCATTGGAGCCTTGCTGGTGTGTTATCACTATTACACAGGTGAGTGGGGGGTGTGGTGTGGGAATAGGGGGCAGGGGTCTGGATCTGCAGGCTGATCGTTCTCTCCCTTGCTGCCCCTGCAGACTGGTTCATGTCCCTTGGGGTCGGCCTGCTCACCTTTGCTTCCCTGGAGACTGTTGGCATCTACTTCGGCCTGGGTAAGGCCCCACCGCAGGCAGAGTCTGGTGTGGGGGCAGTGGCTGGGCCGGCCACAGAGGCTCACCAAGGGCCGGAAAGCCACGACCTAAATATTTTGTAAAGATTTCTTTATGCTCGTGTTTGCTTCCTGACCGCCCTCAAGGTCAATGAGAGGTCGTTGGCACAACCCCATGGAAAAAAATGGGCAGCTCCATGAAAATACAACAGAAACAGTTTAAAGTGGCAAACAAACAGAATTAGCCAGATCCTGAAAACAGCAGTTAATGGAGTTGGGTGCTGAATTCGCCTAGTTTCCTGGCATTGTTACTGCTGTTCATGGTTGTTTTCAATAATAATAACTCAGGCCTATTATCTAAGCTTAACCTGCTGCCTGAAATTCCATCAGAGCTCTGTTTGTATGGGTGAGGCCTTAGTCCAAAGTGGGCAGGGGGAGGTCTGCCCCTGGGGTCCCTCGAAGCTGGCACAGGACTCCATCACCTTTCTCTCTGTTTCTGGCAGTGTACCGAATACACAGCGTCCTGCACGGCTTCATCCCCTTCTTCCAGAAGTTTCGGCTGATAGGTAATATTCACATTCTCCCTCCGTTCACTTTGTCTCTCCCCACCGGGGTCTTCTGTTGCAAATGAGCCTTAGCATATAGGAAAGAGACAGAGCCTAGAGGTGAGGGCCTGGGTTCAAGGCCTGTCGTTGTTGTTGTTCAGTCACTCAGTCGTATCTGACTCTTCACGACCCCATGGACTGCAGCGCGCCAGGCTTCCCTGTCCCTCACCATCTCCCAGAGTTTGCCCAAGTTCATGTCCATGTTCAAGTCCTACCTCCTAGTTTCCTATTTCTGGGGAGCTTCTTTTAGCCTCAGTGTCCTCAGCTGGGAAAATGGGTGTCATAATACCTACAGCACAAAGGTATTGCGAAAATCAAATGAGGAATGGATGCAAAAGTCCTTAGGTGTGAACCACTGTGGAAAAGTTCAGGGGACCTGGGTATTCCTCATTTGCTCGGAGAACTTTGAGCGTCTCCAAACAGTGTCTTCTCTGTGATTTTATTTGCTTAATAGCAACTTGTGTTGGGAGTGGGTTTTAGTTTTCCTCCACTTGACCAGTGAGGAAACAGGCTCAGAGAGATAGAGTGACTAGGCCGGAATCACACAGCTAGAGTGGCCGGACAGGACTAGAGGAGATCCGCTTTCTTGACCAGCAGCCCTGTGCCTACCATTACATCACAAAACGGGCGGGCCAGGGGCTGTGTGTCTCTAGGTCAGAGACTTCCATCTCCTTTAATCCATCTGATGCTGAAGGGGAAACGAGCTGTAATGGCTGTGGGTCACGACTGGTTTATGTCATCTGTTAGGGGCATTTGCGGCTCTGGGGTAACGGTGGGGAGGAGGCCTGGCTGCCTTCAGAATCCCGTGCCATCCTGTGGGCTTTGCCTTCCAGGCATCAGGAAGACTGACTGAGGCCAGTGCTCGGTGGGCGGCCAGGCCAGGCCCCGGTGTGACCGCCACCGCATCCTCTCCACCCACGAGGACAGAGCGGCGTCCTGGGAGACACGCGGGCGGGCCACGCTAGGGCAATAAAGAAAGCACTTTGCCTTGCATGTGGTGTGAACGTTGGCACCAGCCGGGCTGCGGTGTCCCTTGGGCAGTGTCGGCATGAAACCCAGATGCCAGGACGATGGCAGGAGCGGGGAGGGGGCGGGCCTGTGCCCTTCGCGGGGGCCTGGATCAGCAGGGGGTCCTGGGACATCACTCCTGTCTGGAGACAGTAGGAGCCCCTGGGCCCTGCAAGCTGTCATCTATCTGGGCTTGTGATTTCTCTCAAGTCCCCAGGCCATCCTGGCCCGCCGCTTTGAGGTGGGAGCACCACGTTGGGCCTCCGGGGGTGAGCCTGACACAGGTGAGATGTTGGGGGACTAAAGCCTCAGCATCCGGCGTCTTCCCTCGGCTCCTCCAGGGCCAGCCCTGCTACCCCTGGACTCCACCAAGATTCAAATAAACTCTCTCTTCTCTAGACTACAAAGAGTCAGCTAAGTGTTCCTTTAGGTTTCTCTAGTGTGGGAATATATTCGAGGTCTTCTCTGACCCCGTTGAGTCAGAGGGTTACCTTTTCCCACTGGACAAACTATAAAAGGGATTAAATGCAAAAAGCCTGTCAATTTAGGTCCAAGATTTCAATTGTACAGGTTTGGAATAGGTGACAGTGTTTTGCAAATATTCTTGGGAAAAAAAGATCTAGAGCTGTGAGGTATTCTTAGCTCAGTAAATACCAAAGAAGTGAGATAAGAGCACAAAAAATCCATGGTAAACTTGGGTTCCATTAATCAAGGTATAGAGTCTAGATTGAAGGAGGTGAGTGTGTTCTCTTGTGCACAGTCAGGCCACACCGATAGAATCTATTTTAGATTCACATGTTAAGAGCGACAAACTAGAGAAAACACAGAAGAAACCAGTGTGGATATAAAAAATAATTAGAGAACCAAGGACTCTTGAACTTGCAGGAGAGAAAAATGGGGGCCTTCTCTGAGCTCATGGACTCTGAAGGACACTTTCTCAAGTGCTTCCGCTGGTCCCGGCCCACTGTGTTGGTTGAATTTTCACAGCAGCCTCGATGTATGTGCATCCCCCTCATTCTGCAGATGGACAAACGGAGACTCAAGGACATGGAATAACTTGCCAGGTCCCCACAGCGAGTCCGGGGCAAAGTGTGAGTGGCCCAGGCCTGTGTTCTCCTAGGCCAGTCCCCACTGCAGGCAGAGCATCCCTGAGGCAGCCGCAGTTCCCCCCAGTATTTCTCAGCTTTGGGGTTTCTCAGAGTTACAGAATATTTTTATCAAGTGAGAAAAGGAGGGCTACCAACTCCTTACTTTGCCCATTAAATAAAAATAGCAAAAAACAGGGCTTCCCTGGCGGTTCAGTGGGAAAGAGCCCGCCTGCCAGTCAGTGCAGGAGATACAGTTCAATCCTGGAAGATCCCGTTTACCTCAGAGCAGCTCAGCCCGTGTGCCACAGTCATCGAGCCTGCACCCAGAGGCTGTGCTCCACAACAAGAGAAGCCCCCTCAGTGAGAAGACCACGCCCGCAACTAGAGAGTAGCCCCTGCTCACAGCGACTAGAGAAAATCCTGAGCAGCAACAAAGACCCAGCACAGACAATAAATAGATTAAATTATTTTTTAAAAAATAACAAAAAAATCAACTGTCAGCGTTGTTTTATAACAGAAAGAATAGTAATCCCAAATCAAAAGAGCAGGGACATTATCCTCAGAAACAAAATGGGCCTTAAAATGAAAAAAAATGAAGCTTTATGAACATCTTACTGGGTATCCTTTGCCCTCCAATCACTGTGGTCTGATGAAAACTTAATCTTTTGGAAACCGTGAGACGAGAATTCCTCAGGACTTGTACGTTTTCTTGTTTCTGAGATTTTCCAACTCAACTCGTACACCTCAAGGGATGAAAAGCCTTGCTGCCTCCCAGAGCACCTTGTACTGCAAGAATTTTCCTGCTCTGTTCTGAGAGGCCTCTGTCAGTGAAGCTTAAGGCCTTATTTCAGGAGGATGAAGTGACCTACGAGTAGAGAACGTTCCTGATAGTAACGGCTGTGTTCTCTCAACACTCAGCTCCTAGCTCAGCCCTGACAGCGTCACCTGGGGCCCAGCCCTCCAGCCATGTTCCTTCTTTCCAAGTTTGTTCCGGCTATTCTGGGTCTCTTGCATTTCCACACAAGCTTTAGGATCGACTTGTCAGTTTCTGCCGAGAAGCCGGTGGGAACTCTGCTTGGATCGCTTTGCACCTGCAGATCAGTTTGAAGAGGAGATGTGTATAAGAGACAGCCTTTAATCCATCTGATGCTGAAGGGGAAACGAGCTGTAATGGCTGTGGGTCACGACTGGTTTATGTCATCTGTTAGGGGCATTTGCGGCTCTGGGGTAACGGTGGGGAGGAGGCCTGGCTGCCTTCAGAATCCCGTGCCATCCTGTGGGCTTTGCCTTCCAGGCATCAGGAAGACTGACTGAGGCCAGNGAGAGAGTCTCGTGGACAGGGGAACCTGGAGGGTTACAGTGCATGGTGTCACAGAGTCAGACACCACTGAAGTGGCTTAGTGCCCTTGCTTCTTTTTAGTGATGTATTACTTAAAAAAATTTGTTAGAAAAAAAATCTCCCCGAATCCCAGAACTAAAATGAACCACAGATGGTATTTTGGTGTGTTTCCTGTGAGTCTTTTTAGTGCATGAGTTCATTTATTTTGATTTCAGGCCTTTTTTTCTCTCATACATAATAAGCATTTTTCCATTACTACATACTCTCCATAAGCATCATTTCCAGCCACTGGGCATTTCATACTTTACCGAATAATCTCTCTATATTTAGATGATAGAATCAGCAGCTAGCATTTGCTCAGTACTTGTTACATTTCATTTCATCCTTACCATCCTGACGTCATTTCATCCTTGTCATAATTCTGAGAGGTAGCACCTGTCCACCATCCCCATTGTACAGATGGGAAAACTAAGACACGGAAAGTTGGCTTTTGAGGTTTAGATTTCAGTCCCTCGCGTTTAACGCACAGTCCTCAAAAGGGAGCCTGGAGTGCGCCAACAAGATATTTATCGAATAGACTAACAGAATGCAAGGTTTCACAGTAGAAACATGAACCTGCTGACCAGCGGGCACGGTGGTTTAGCCTTCCCGACCTCAGTTTCCTCATCTGTGCAATGGGGATCACAGTAGCAGCCTCGTCACAGTGTGTGGCGAGGGTTACGTGAGATCACCACGTTCGAGTAGAGGCACTTGATTCAGGCAGGAGGGCACATCAGAGCCCTCAGGGGCAGGCGGAGTCAGCCCGGTGGAGAAAAACAGGGCACGTAGGGACGTCCCTGGCAGTCGTCGAATGGCTTAGACTCCAGGCTCCCGCGGCAGGGGCCCCACAAGCCACAACTAAGAGTTCACGCGCTGCAACTAAAAGATCCTGCGTGACGCAACTAAGACTCCGCACAGCCAAATAAATACCTAATAAAAATGAAAGAAAAATGGGGAGCATGGGAGAGAGGGGCCAAGGGAGCTGACCGAAGGGGGCAGCGACTGTCCAGTTTTGCCAGGAACACCAGCTGAGTGGGACCAGCCAGAGCCGGCCAGGAAAACAGAACCACAGCCGGTGTTTAACAGAGAGACCTATTCTAGGGGATTGTTAACCAGATACAGGAGACTGGAAAGGCACAGAGGAACGACGGAGGTCTCACAGAGCCTAACTGAGGAGGCAGCCCTCACCACCCACGCAGGGCTGGGGAACACAGGGAAGAGGCTGGAACCACGAAGCTCGAGGGAGAGTCCTGTGGAGCCAGGACCTAGAGTTGCCCGCGGTGGGGGGTTGCCCAATGAGACTGATACTGGGAGTGATGTTAGATGTCTCATTTCTCAACAGAAGCAGGAAACCCAGATTTTGTTTAACGCTGGCAACTAATTTTTTTAAATTTCAAATTCTGCTGTGGAAAATAGTATAAGCGGTTCCTCAAAAAATTAAAAATAGAATCAACTTATGATCAAGCAAGTCTAATTCTGGATATATACACATGAAAGAATCAAAAGTAGGGATTGAAAGAAATTTTTGCACACCCGTATTCATACCAGCACGAGTCACAGTAACCAAAAGGTAGAAGCAACCCAAGAGTCCCATCGGCGGATGAATGGTTAAACGAAATATGATCTGTGCGCAACAGTGGTGTATTATTCAGCCTTGAAAGAAGAATAAACTTCTGGGACTTCCCTGGTGAGTCCAGTGGTAAAGAGTCCACCTGGCAGTGCAGGGGACACAGGTTTGATCCCTGGTCAGAGAACAAAGATCCCACGTGGCAGCTAAGCCTGCATGCCTCAGCTACTGAGTCTGTGAGCTCTGCAGCTAAGACCCCAGCCAAATAAATAAGTTAATAAAGAAAAAAAGAATAAATTTCTGACACATGCGAGAGCATGGATGACCCTCAAGGATACTGTGCTCAGTGAGATAAGCCAGACACAAAAGGACAAATCTGAATGATTCCACTTATATGAAGTCTCTAGAGTAGTCAAGGGTAGGGGTTGGCGGGGAGAGGTTAAGGGGTTAGGGTTTAATAGGATAGAGTTTTAGTTTGGGAAGATAAGAAAGTTCTGGAGCTGGGTGGAGGTCATGGTTGCAGAACAATGTGAATGTACTTTATGCCACTGAATGGTACACTAGAGCATAGTCAAGATGGTGCATTTTATGTTGTGTGTATATTACCACAATTAAAAAATTTTTTTCCAGTTATTTCAGTTCAGTTCAGTTCAGTCACTTAGTCATGTCCGACTCTTTGCGACCCCATGAATCGCAGCACGCCAGGCCTCCCTGTTCATCACCATCTCCCGGAGATCACTCAGACTCAAGTCCATCGAGTCCGTGATGCCATCCAGCCATCTCATCCTCGGTCGTCCCCTTCTCCTCCTGCCCCCAATCCCTCCCAGCATGAGAGTCTTTTCCAATGAGTCAACTCTTCGCATGAGGCAGCCAAAGTACTGGAGTTATTTATGGTCAAACAAATATGGATCCTGGGACTTCCCTGGTGGGAAGACTCCTCCTTCCAGTGCAGGGGGCCCGGGTCCAATCTCTGGTCAGGGAACTAAGATCCCACATCCAGCAACTAGAGAGCCCACATGCACCAATGAAGAGCCTGCACAGTCAAACAAACAAGCAATGGTGGGTCCAATCTGCAAGCCATGGACAGTGGGGACTCTCCGTAGCATGAGCTGGGAGACGGGAGCTGGAGGAGGTGCACACGGAATGGGAGAGAGCCAGAGCAAGGAGAAGGCCACAGCCGTTTCTCTTCATCTTTCCAAAGTCTGGCAGCCTGACTGCTTTGTGACGACGTGGGTTTGACCTCCTGCTGGTAACCTTGGCCTTTCTGGGCCCAGTGGTCAAAGGAGGGTCTCAGGTGGGTCAAGTTGTAGGAGCCTCTTGTGCCCTGGGAGAGAAAGCCCCCCACCTCCAGATCTCAGCAGAGGGTCTCTCCGCTCTGGTGCACTGCCTCCCTAGGGCACGGCCCTGGGAACCCCTCACTGCTTCGCCGCCCAGCTAGGGCTCAAGGCCAGTGCCAGCGGGGTCTGGTTACACCTCAGGCCTCAGGCAGATTCCAGGAGCCCCAGTCCAACAAGTGGTCTAAAAATAGAGCCCCGAATCCTGAGTCCAGGAAGGCAGGGTTGTAACGCAGGGTGGGCAAGAAGGGCTTGGGAGTGGGATGGGGCAGGAGGGAGCTTCTATCTCTGGTTCCTTGGACACCATGTGCTGGGTTTCTGCCGTGACCACAGTGGAAGGAGGACATGGGTATGAGAGCATTTCAAGGTCATCCAAGCCAGTTTGCCTTAGGAGGAAAGTGAGAAGCCCAGCCGTGTTGGGCTTGATGGCTCCTCCTGACGCATCCCCAGGGAATCCTCCTGCACCTACTCCAGAGGAGCCAGGCAGGACCAGAGGTGCAGGCAGGGGTTCTGCTGACAGCCTGGGAACCTGGGGGAAGTGCTTCATGTGGGGACTGGGCTGTGTGGGGAAGGTGTAGGGAAGGGCTTTGCAGACAGAGGGCCCAGGGTGGGCAAGGGCGGGGAGGAGTGAAAGGATGGCATATCTGGTGGCAACAGGACTCAGCCCAGCCTGGCTGAGTAGGCGCGAGGATTAGTGGGCAAGACAGCACACAAGGGCAGGTGGCCACCTTTCCCCTGAAGGACCTGGGACTTCAGCCTGAGGACACTGGGGAGCCTTGGAAGGTGTTTGAGCAGAGGAGAGGCATGGAGATTGCCTTTTAGAAAGATCACTCTGGTGGCCCCTTGGGAGCCATGAGAATGAGCGTGACCTCCAAGTACAGGGAATCTCGTTGACCAAGGGTTGCTGTGTTCTGGGATTGCACTGAGGCTTCCTATGGGATGCTCCCAGCCATTGACTCCGAGGCATACTAAACAGGCCCTTTTCCGGGAGACACAGGACTCCTCTGACAGCTGACTGGCTTGAGGACTCCCTGACACCCACTGAACCTTCCTTAGACTACCCAGAAGACAAAACCCTTCCACGTGACCCTCTTTCCTTGTCATCTTCCCCTGGAGCTTGATTTGCATCATCCCAGACTGCCACTCTCTGTTTTCTCTCCCATGGATGTTAGGGAAGGAAGTTCTTTTTTATTTCATCTCATCCTGTGCTAGCTTCTCAGAGGGCCCAGACTAGGGATGAGACTGCAGGCAGGGCCACAGGAGCAGAGAAGAAGGGCAAACTTGGTGACGTTAAGGTCTAGTCCAGAGGATGGCTGGAAGTGTGCACCCACCCGCAGCCCCTCCTCTCTCCCCCACCCCCACCACCTTTCCCCAGGGCGGGAATTCTTTACACAAAGCCGGGCAGTCCTCTGTGTCCGTACTGGTCTCCCCAGCTAAGCTCCAAGTCTGTTCAAAATAAATGAATGAGTCACCAAGTGAATGAATGAATGAAGAGAAAAAGTTAGTCTAGAGTGATTCCGGAACTCCACTTTGGGCCACTTGGTTGTAGCCAGTATTTTTGCTATTTGCATGGTATTTTTTCTTTCACTGAATTTTCCTTTGAAGAATAAACTTGCACTCTTTTGTGTATCAGAGGAAACTCTCAGGAATAAAAAGACAGGAACTTCTCTGGTGGCCCAGTGGTTAAGAACCTGCCTTTCAGTGCAGAGGACATGGGTTTGGTATCTGGTCAGGGAACAAAGATCCCACGTGACTCAGGGCACCCAAGTTCATGCACTGCAACTAGATGGTCGGTGCTCCGCAAGGAGAGATCTCTCGTGATGCGGCAAAAATCACAACTAAGACCTGACACGGCTAAATAAATGTTCTTAAAAAACTGAAAAGAACGCCCATAGAAGGACAAAAATTTTTTGCAAGTCATACATCCAGTAAGGGTTTAACAGCTGGAATATATCGAAAACAAACAAACTCTTACGACTCAACAACAGCAAAACAAACCACCCAATTCAAACATGAGACGGAAGAAAAAACAGAATCGAAAGGACATTTCTCCAAAGAAGATATTTTTTTAAACGGCCAGTAAGTACAAGAAAGCAGGTTTTTGGTGCACTGGATAAGGCTCATTCGCTTTGGGGAGGACAATTTGCTTTGCTCAATATCGTTAGTCATTAGGGAAGCAAAAATCGAAACCACAATGAGATACCACTTTGCACCTCTTAGAATGGCTATTAAGTTAAAAAAAAAAAGAAAAAGAAAATAACAAGTATTGGTGAGGCTATGGAGAAACTGAAACCCTTGTGCACTGCTAGTGGGAATAAACAAAATATACTCTGCACACCAATGGAATATCATTCAGCCACAAAAAGGAGTGAAATTCTGACATCTGCTACAGCATGGATGGACCCTAAGGACACTATGTCAAGTGGAATAAACCAATCAGAAAAGGACATATACTCTCTGAGAAATGAGATCCACTTATAGGAGACATAGAGTAGGCAAATTCATAGAGACAAAAAGTATAAATAGAAGTTTCCAGAGGCTGGGAGAAGGTAAGAGGGGGGTAATTGCATAATGGGGACAGAGTGTGTTTAGAGTGATGAGAAAGTTCTGGAAATGGATAGTGGTGATGGTTATAGGACACTGAATTTACAAATGCTGCTGAATTATACACTTAAAATGGTTAAGTGTTAAATTTTGTGTCACACACACACACACACCATTAGTCATCAGGGAAAGGCAAAAAATCAAAACCACAAGGAGGTACCACGTTTTCATGGCATGTTGTTCAGTCGCTCGGTTGTGTCCGACTCTCTTTGATCCCACGGGCTGCAGCATGCCAGGCTTCCCTGTCCTTCACTGTCTCCTAGAGTTCGCTCAAACTCATATGATGACACTATCTAACCATCTCATGTCTGTGCACTCCAATCCTCCCCACTAAAACACCTGCACTTAATGGATTCTGGGGGTGGGTCCTGATCCCCCACTTGCTCTGGCGGTGGGTTCAGAGAGCCATTAGCCAGCGGCACATCCTCGCTCCTGGCTCCGGGCTGGGCCTGTGGCAGAGACACTAGTTGTTCCCTGGGATCTTTTTTTCCTTTTCTGGGTCTCTCCGACATGGCAGCTGAGGCTGTACACCAACTAATCCAGACTCAGCACTCAACAGAACCCACAGTCACTGGGCGGCGAGTCTCCCTAGAGGGACCCCAATCCCCTCTCCCTTCCATGTGCTACCCCCCCACCACGGGGTGGGCGGCGGTGCCTAGTTCCTCAACCCCTGACTCTCCCCTGGAATTGTGGCTTATCTTGACCAACGGAATGTAACACAAGTGATAAGTGACTATCCCAGGCCAAATCTTTAAGAGGCCTGGCGGCTTCTGCTTTTCTTCTTGGAATTCAGGCTCCGGGTAAGAAATCTGACTGTCTTAAACCCCTTTGCAGTGAGAAAGCCCAAGCTGGCTGTGCTAGGAAGCCAGGCAGAGAGAGGTCTGACCAGTCCCGAGTTTGGCAGCCACCCCAGCTGGTGCCAGACAAGCAAGTGAAAAAGCATCTTGGACTTGCCAACCACAGCAGACGCCATATGAAGCAGAAGAATCACCCAGTGCAGCTCAGACCATCTTGAAAAATGATGAACACAATAAATTGTCGTGTTTTAAGCTGCCAACTTTGCAATGGTTTGTAACACTGCAGCAGATCACTGAGACAGAGATCTGTGCTGGATATATTAGACAGGGTTCTCCGGAGAAACAGAACCATTAGGAGATACTCAAATACCTTTATTTATTATAAAAGAATTGGTTCATGTGATTATGGGGTGGTGAAGTCCCATGATGTGCAGTCTGCAAGCTGGAGCCCCTGGAGACCCCCATAGACTGAACCCGTGTCTCCTGCATTGACAGGCAGATTTTTGTTGCTGTTGTTTTTAACCACTACCAGTGGTTAACGAAGCCCCAGTTTGGGAATTTAAAATGATGCTTTGGAAGAAGTTTGTGAACTAAGTTCCCACTTCTCCATTCTTCGGCCAGTAAAGAAAGCTTGCACTATTCCAGTCTTAAGAAGAAATAACATAAAATAAAAATAAAAGATGCTTTGGAACCCAGTATCACTTCTGTGATATTCCTGCCTAAATGCACAGGCTGAGTTTGATCATGAAGAAATATCTAATAAGCCCAAATCAAGGGACATTTTACAAAACAACTGATCCAGACCCTTCAAAAGCATCAGTGTCATACAATACAAAGACAGAGGAGTTGTTACAGATTAATGGAGGCTAAAGAGACATCATAAATGAATGTAAACACAATCTTGAATTTTCTTCAGTTACAGAGGACATGATTGGGACCATTGGCAAAATCTGAGTAAGGTCTGTAGATAAAACATTATTAATGTGTTACTGCTGCTGCTGCTGCTAAGTCACTTCAGTCGTGTCCGACTCTGTGCGACTCCAGAGACGGCAGCCCACCAGGCTCCCCTGTCCCTGGGATTCTCCAGGCAAGAACACTGGAGTGAGTAATGTGTCACTAGTAAGACACTATTAACATATTGGTATTTTTTTCCTGGTTTTGATCATTATACTGCAGTTACATAGGTTTTTAGCAAACATGGACTGAAGGACTGAAGGATTTAGGGTAACGAGGCATCATGTCTGCAGTCTGCTTTCAAAAAGCAGAAAAGTTATTTACCAGAGACTAGTGCTTAGTCACTCAGCCGTGTCCAACTCTTTGCGACACTTTGGACTGTAGCCTGGCAGGCTTCTCTGTCCTTGGGATTTTTTTATGAGAGAAGGATAAAATAAATGTGGTAATATGTTAACATTTGGAAATCTGGTGAAAGGGATCTAGGAGTGTTTGATTCTATATTAGCAACTTTTCTTTAAGTCTGAAATTATGTCAACGTAAACAGTTTATTAAAAATCTGTTTATCTGAGATAATAGCTAGCCAGTTGCAGGAACTACAGGTTTTTGCTACAAACACAGGCAACCCAAAAGAAAATGGATTAAAAAATTTGATGAGACTCCAAATAAGAAGAAATCCAATTGGCCAATAAACATACGTAGATGTGCTTGAGCTCATTAATTATCAGGAAGTACAAACTAAAATGGCAATGAGATACCACTACACATTCATCAGGCTGGAAAAATTCGTCTGACAATATCAACTGTAGCCCTGTGGAACGCTGGGAACAAACATCTGATGCCAGGTGGGAGGGTACACTTATTTGTTCAACCACTTCAGGAAATTGTTTAGCATTATCTAATAAAGTCAGAGATGCACATTGGTTGCCTGGCAGTTCAGTCTGAGGTGCATAACCTGTTCACAGCAGCACTGTTCAAAACAGTCCCAGGCTAGAAACAGCCCATTGTCCATCAACAAGAGAATAGATAAACCGGAGCACAGTCACACACTAGAAAGTTACCCAGCAAGGAGAATGAATGCACTTCTGCTGTATGCAACACAGATATGAAAACTTACAAACGTAATATTGAGTAAAACCNGGGTTTAAGGGGAAGGGAATATATGTATACCTATAGCCAATTCATGTTGTTGTATGCCAAAAAAAAAAAAAATCCACAATATTGTAGTTATCCTCTAATTAAAAATTTATTCTGTAAAGCAATTATCCTTCAATTAAAAATAAGTACATTTTTTAAAAAAGAGAAAAAAAATTTTAATAAAAAAATTTTTTTAAGCACTGTGGTACAATCCTTAAGAAATAAGTCTGAACAAAAAGATGAAACTTCAGGAAGGGAGACTGATCTATTCCACACCCAACGGCAGACACAACTCTACTTCCAGTGGGTGCTCAGTATGTGCCTGAGGAATGGATTGGTAGCATTGACCTGGAGAAGTTGTTCTCGGTGACTTTTCTGCAGGACTGGATGGAAGGCCGAGTTCACCCCCAGTCTTCCCCTCCACTGTCCCTGAGGCCTCTTGTGTGNCAACTCTACTTCCAGTGGGTGCTCAGTATGTGCCTGAGGAATGGATTGGTAGCATTGACCTGGAGAAGTTGTTCTCGGTGACTTTTCTGCAGGACTGGATGGAAGGCCGAGTTCACCCCCAGTCTTCCCCTCCACTGTCCCTGAGGCCTCTTGTGTGGACAGAACTGTCCTTCAAGTGGTGAAGTGCATGGGATCTGAAGGCAGCCTGCCTCTGCCACTTATGCACTTTCCAGCCATGACCATGTGGCCAGTCAGTTTCCTCATCTGTAAAATGGGAGTAATAATAGCTCAAATTTTTGTGAGGACTCACAAAAATTTGATGTAGGCAAAGTGATCCCACATGTGGGATCTTAGTTCCCCAACCAGGGATTGAACTTGTGCACCCTGCATTGGAAGACAGAGTCTTAAGCCCTGAGCCACAAGACAAGTTCCAGGAGCCTCATTGTTAATAAGCATGAAAGAGTTCAGGACACTGGGGCTGCTATTCTCAAATAGACCCTCTGTCGACCATCAAGGAAGATAACACCAGGATGTGAGCTGATATTCCTGGCTACACAGCCCTCTCTAATCTTCACAACAGCCCTGAGACTGAATGTTGTTCCCATTGTACAGGGGCAGAAACTGAGCTCAGAGGGCTGAAGAAGCAGATTCCCAGGGTCCCACTGCAAAGCGGGGCTCTCCCAGGGCAATTCCAGCTTGAATCCCTGCTTTCCCGACTTTGGGGAAGTCTGCACAAAGTAGCGGGGGCAGGGTGGGGGGGAGCCCTGGAATTTACACTCCAGTGTGGGAGGCCAGCCTTTTCTGAGAAACGTTTNAGCGGGGCTCTCCCAGGGCAATTCCAGCTTGAATCCCTGCTTTCCCGACTTTGGGGAAGTCTGCACAAAGTAGCGGGGGCAGGGTGGGGGGGAGCCCTGGAATTTACACTCCAGTGTGGGAGGCCAGCCTTTTCTGAGAAACGTTTTCATTTACTAATGGATTTAATGAGTGTAGAACTTCCTGTTTTAAACAAACAAGTGATTAGCATTGACTACAGAAGTGAAAACGAATCCTAATGAATTGCTAATTAGCCTCGTCCTCTTCCTGGGGTCTTTAACTGGTAAATACTCTGGCTACTGAAGTTCACTGGCTACTGGAATTCACTCATTTTTCATTCATTCACCTCACATCTATTTCTTGAGGACCTACTATGTGTCACTGTGAACAAGAACAAGCAAGATCCTTCCTTACGGTCTGATTGCAAAAGTCTATGAGGAAGACATCAACTAACCTCACAAATATATAATGACACACTTACAGGGCAGGGATCTGGGCTGGTGTGCAACAGGAGGGCTTGTACTTGTCCTGGGGTGGTGGTGTCCCTCAGAGCAGGCTTCCTAGAGGAAGGGATGTTTGAACCAAGATCGAAAGAATAAGTAAGACTTGACTACATGAAAGGGGACAGGAAAGAGTAGCAGAATACTTCAGACATCTCTAGGACAGCACATGCAAAGGTCCTGTGGTGAGAGAGAACAGAGTGAGTCTGAGGAAAAGGAAAAGGCCAGCAGGAGGGGTGTGCAAGGAGTGTGTGTGAGAGAGAGAGAGAGATGAGGCTGGGGTTAAGGATGTTGGTTCTCTCCTCTGTAGCAGACAGGGCCCAGTGTCTAGCCCACATCCTTCAAGTCTTACCACCTCAGTGTGCTCCCACTAACTTCCTGCTACCCCATGTATGCATCTCTTTGCCTGAAGACTTTCCATAGATAAGGAGGGTCTTCTTAGCAGACCAGAAGTCTTGGCATGTTAACAGCTTGGGAGCAGCCTTTGGCCAATGACTGACGGGAGTTAATGTATAAAAGCCACAGGTCCCCCAGCCCTAGGGATGACTTTGAGGTACGTGCTCTACACTGGCTCCCAGAACTCCCTGGTAGGACAGAGCCCCACTCGCTCACAGTGGCTGCTTGCCTGACCACTCACACTTTCCCTGTCTCACTTTTCCACTCCCCTTCTGGTACTTTCTGGAATCACCTCCCCCAGTAAACTGCTTACCCTTAAGCCTTTGTTCCAGGGACTTCCCTGGTGGTCCGGTGGTTGAGAGTCTGCCTAGCAATGCAGAGGACTTGGATTCAATCCCTGGTCGGGGAACTAAGATCCTATATCCCACGCCACAGCTGCTGAGCCTGAGCGCTCTGGAGCCTGCGCTGCAACGGAAGATCCTACAGGACACGACAAAGATCTCAAGTACCGCAACTAAGACCTGAGGCAGCCAAGTAAATGGATAAATAAACTTTAAAAAATAAATACATTAAAAAAAACCTTTCTTTGTCCCAGTATCTGCTTCTGGAGGAACCCCATACTACAACATCCCTTAAACAAGACACACGTAGTTTTCCAGCCGCCTCTGCATCCTTGCCTGGACGCCTTCCTCTTTCCCGTTTACTTCCCTTGCAGAGTGTGGGGCCCCTAGACTGTGGTGGCCCAGCTGGGGTCTGCCTGGCACAGTGGACGTCAGATCCATCACCGGCCTCTTTCTCAGTACTCTGCCTCTGTAATTCAACCTGAGCTGTCTCTCCTCCGGGGCGGCAGCTCCAACAGAACTTTCTTCAGTGATGGAATGTTTCGTGTCTTCTCTAGCCACCAGCCACAGGTGTCCATAGAGCACTTGCACTGTGGTTGGTGCAACTGGGGGACTTTACATTTTATTAGTTTAGATATAAATAAATACACGTGAAAGGAACGAGTCTGAATCGGTTCTAGTGAGGTGGATGAACCTAGAACCTGTTATACAGAGTGAAGTAAGTCAGAAACAAACAAACAAATATTAGTGTATATATACAGAATCTAGAAAAATGGTGTGCATGAACCTATGTGCAGGGCAGGGACAGAGACACAGATGTAGAGGACTCGTGGACACGGTGGGGGCAGGAAGCGGGAGTATGACTTGAGAAAGTGGCATTGACATATATTCGCCACGATGTGTGAAATAGACAGCTAGTGGGAAGCCGCTGCACGACACCAGAAGCTCAGCCCTGTGTTCTATGATGACCTAGAGGGCTGGGATCAGGGGTGGGTGGTGGGAGGAAGGCTCAAGAGGGAGGGGGATGTACGCGTACATATAGCTGATTCACGTTGTTGTACAGCAGAAACGAATACAGCAATGTAAAGCAATTATCCTCCAATTAAAAATAAATAAATAAAATATTATGAAAAAATATGTGTGGCAGATGGTGATTGCACCCATGAAATTAAAAGACGCTTACTTCTTGGAAGAAAAATTATGACCAACCTAGATGGTATATTCAAAAGCAGAGACATTACTTTGCCGACTAAGGTCCGTCTAGTCAAGGCTATGGTTTTTCCTGTGGTCATGTATGGATGTGAGAGTTGGACTGTGAAGAAGGCTGAGCACTGAAGAATTGATGCTTTTGAACTGTGGTGTTGGAGAAGACTCTTGAGAGTCCCTTGGACTGCAAGGAGATCCAACCAGTCCATTCTGAAGATCAGCCCTGGGATTTCTTTGGGAGGAATGATGCCAAAGCTGAAACTCCTGTACTTTGGCCACCTCATGCGAAGTGTTGACTCATTGGAAAAGACTCTGATGCTGGGAGGGATTGGGGGCGGGAGGAGAAGGGGATGACCGAGGATGAGANAAAGCAGAGACATTACTTTTCCGACTAAGGTCCGTCTAGTCAAGGCTATGGTTTTTCCTGTGGTCATGTATGAATGTGAGAGTTGGACTGTGAAGAAGGCTGAGCACTGAAGAATTGATGCTTTTGAACTGTGGTGTTGGAGAAGACTCTTGAGAGTCCCTTGGACTGCAAGGAGATCCAACCAGTCCACTCTGAAGGAGATCAACCCTGGGATTTCTTTGGAAGGAATGATGCTAAAGCTGAAACTCCAGTACTCTGGCCACCTCATGCTAAGAGTTTACTCATTGGAAAAGACTCTGATGCTGGGAGGGATTGGGGGCAGGAGAAGAAGGGAATGACCGAGGATGAGATGGGTGGATGGCATCACAGACTTGATGAATGTGAGTCTGAGTGAACTCTGGGAGATGGTGATGGACAGGGAGGCCTGGTGTGCTGTGATTCACGGGTTCGCAAAGAGTCGGACACGACTGAGTGACTGGACTGAACTGAACTGAACTGCATTCAAATGGGTATATCTTTCCTCTTCTCCTTTACCTTGTGCTTCTCTTCACATCCTAAAGGAAGTACATCCTAAAGGAAATGGTCCTGAATATTCACTGCAAGGACTGATGCTGAAGCTGAAACTCCAATTCTTTGGCCACATGATGCAAAGAAATGACTCTTTTAAAAAGACCTTGATACTGGGAAACACTGAAGGTGGGAGAAGGGGATGACAGAGGAAGAGATAGTTGGATGGCATTACTGACTCAATGGACATGAGTTTGAGTAAGTTCCGGGAGTTGGTGATAGACAGGGAAGCTTGGTGTGCTGCAGTCCGTGGGGTCACAAAGAGTTGGACACAACTGAGGGACTGAACTGAACTGAACTGGTGCGGGGTCTGAGACTTGATATTTCTAGCAACTTCCCCAGTGAGGGTGATGCTGCTGCTAGTGGTCTGGGGACCCTACTGGAGAGGTACCGCCTAAATCCCTCTGTTTGGTGGTCCTTTTCTGGCAGGAGGGGAAGGGGTGACGAGCCCGGACCTCTCCTGCTCTGCTCCCCTTGTTCACCTCCAGTCATGGCCCACCCCTCCCACGGAACACATTCACTTCTGTTCTGCTTTTTCTCACTTGCCTTCCTTCTTTTGAAGTGTAAGTACAGCAGTTTGCTGCTGCTTACAAAGAAATCTTTTACCACCCCTGACTTCCAATATCCCAAGCTCTCTGTCTCTCCCTTTTTCTCTCCCCACTCACGAACACAGCCCTTGTCTCCAAAACTATTATCGCTGCCTATGTTCTTCTAGATAATGCCTGTATTTAAGGTCTATCCCTAGGTGACTTCCCTAGTGGTTCAGTGGCTAAGACTTGATGCTCCCAGCTTCCAACGCAGGGGGCCCAGATTTGATCCCTGGTCAGGGAACGAGATCCCACATGCTGCAACTAAGGCCGGGTGCAGCCAAATAACTAAATATTTTTAAAAAAAAAAAAAAAAGATAGAGAATTGTCCCTGTCGAGGCTCCATATTTCCACTCTCATACTGTTTGTTCTCTCATTTAGGACCACTGTTTTGAAAAGAAAAAAAATTATGAAAAATTTTAAAAAGACCACATCTGTCACTTTCAAGACAGCCTGCTAGCTTGAGAGAGGCCAGTGAGAGGACCCCAGTGGTCAGCGAGGCAGTCCCTGGAGAAGAGGGTTCATAGAAGGGGCCTAGGGTCTGGATCACAATCCAGAGCACTGCTGGGCACTAGACATTCATTTTCTGCATCATCATCATAGCCCACTCTAAGAGCTGACCCAGGAGGGAGGTTACACTGAAGGGAGCTAAAGCTTTGAGAGTTTGAATAACTTGCTCAAGATCACACAGCAAGGAAGGGCTAGAGTTAAGAGTTTGAGACCAGGTTTGCACAACCCCACACAGCCTTCTATTGGAATGCAGGGAGACGGAGGACGATAGGAATAGGGGCCACTGGCTGCAGCAGCCTGGAGGGGTGCTTTCTGGGCACTCTTAGGACAGACATGAGAATGCTAAGAGTTGAACTGTCAACTTCTGATAAGAATGGAAGTGGGGACTTGCCTGGCAGGAAAGAACCTATCTTCCAAGGCAGGGGATATGGGTTTGATCCTGTTGGTGAACTAAAATTCCACAGGGCAACTAAGCCCACGCATGCATCACAACTACTGAAGCCCATGCACCCTAGAGCCTGTGCTCTGCAACAAGAGAAGCCATCACAGTGAGAAGCCTGCCCACCACAACTAGAGAGTAGGCCCTGCTCACCTCAACTAGAGAAAGCCTGTGCACAGCAAGGAGCAGCCTGTGCACTGCAACAAAGACCCAGAGCAGCCAAAACCACTAACTTAAACAGAATCACCATATGACCCAGCAATTCCACTCCTGGGTATACACCTAAAAGAACTGAAAACAGAGGCTCAAACAGATTTTTGTATGCCAGTGTTCACAGCAGCATTATTCGCAATAGGCAACAGGTACAAACAAACAACCCAAGAGTCCATCAACAAACAGATGGATAGGCAAGATGTGGTATATCCATACACTAGAATATCAGTCACCAGTAAAAATAAAGGAAGAACACATACATGCTACAACTTAGATGAACCTTGAAAACATTACATTAAGTAAAAAAACAGACACAATAGCTCCATATTGTATGAGGCCATTTACAAGAAATACCCAGAATGAAAACGAAAGTGTCCTTCAGTCAGTCATGTCCGACTCCTTGAGACCCCATGGACTATAGCCCTCCAGGCTCCTCTGTCCATGGAATTCTCCAGGTAAGAATACTGGAGTAAGTTACCATTCCCTTCTCCAAGGGATCTTTCTGATACAGGGATCAAACCAGGGTTACCATCTGAGCCACAACAGAGATCAGAGACCATTTACATGAAATACCCAGAATAGTCAAATCTATATAGAGAGAAGGCAGATTAGTGGTTTCTAGGGATTGGAAGGTGGGNAAACAGACACAACAGCTCCATATTGTATGAGGCCATTTACAAGAAATACCCAGAATGAAAACGAAAGTGTTCTTCAGTCAGTCATGTCCGACTCCTTGTGACCCCATGGACTATAGCCCTCCAGGCTCCTCTGTCCATGGAATTCTCCAGGTAAGAATACTGGAGTGAGTTACCATTCCCTTCTCCAAGGGATCTTTCTGATACGGGGATCAAACCAGGGTTACCAGCTGAGCCACAACAGAGATCAGAGACCATTTACATGAAATACCCAGAATAGTCAAATCTATATATAGAGAAGGCAGATTAGTGGTTTCTAGGGATTGGAAGGTGGGGGTGGGGGTACAGGGAGCAACTGCTTAATAGTCATGGGGTTCTTTCTGGGGTGATGAAAAGGTCTGAAACTAGATAGTAGTGATCAGTGTGCTGTGAAAGTATGAATGCAACTTTAAAATAGTTAAAACGGTAAACTTCATGTTACCACAATTAGAAAACCAACGAAAACAGACTTTGTGTCAATGAGTTAGAGGCCGTGCAAGTCCCAGTAGGTAGCATTTTCCCCTTCTTCCTCTTCATCCACCAAACCCAAAACAGTTTAGCTGGTAGTTTTCTCACCTTTGCTTTTGTAAGAGAAGAACCAGCAAGATGCAGGTAGGTACCCCTCCATGCCCAGAGACCCTGCCAGCGACAGTCTAACAGGCAAGGGTTTGTTCACTCTCTGGTGGGCAATCGAAGAGCAACCCAGGTTCTAACCACTTAACATCTCTTCATGGGAAATAGATGGGGAAACAGTGTCAGACTTTATTTTTCTGGGCTCCAATATCACTGCAGATGGTGATTACAGCCATGAAATTAAAAGATGCTTACTCCTTGGAAGGAAAGTTATGACCAACCTAGATAGCATATTCAAAAGCAGAGACATTACTTTGCCAACAAAGGCCCGTCTAGTCAAGGCTATGGTTTTTCCAGTAGTCATGTATGGATATGAGAGTTGGACTGTGAAGAAAGCTGAGTGCTGAAGAATTAACGCTTATGAACTGTGGTGTTGGAGAAGACTCTTGAGAGTCCCTTGGACTGCAAGGAGAGCCAACCAATGCATTCTAAAGGAGATCAGTCCTGGGTGTTCTTTGGAAGGAATGATGCTAAAGCTGAAACTCCAGCACTTTGGCCACCTCATGTGAAGAGCTGACTCATTGGAAAAGACTTTGATGCTGGGAGGGATTGGAGGCAGGAGGAGAAGGGGACGACAGAGGATGAGATGGCTGGATGGCATCACCGACTCGATGGATGTGAGTTTGAGTGAACTTCAGGAGTTGGTGATGGACAGGGAGGCCTGGGGTGCTGCAATTCATGGGGTCACAAAGAGTCTGATGACTAAGCGACTGAACTGAATTAAACTGAAGATATTTGTATTCACATCCCAAAGCACTTGATGGTTGTACTCAGGGTGCCACTACCCCACCCTGGAATTTCTCTTTCTGCAGGAGAGCCTCCAGAGAACTGACTAGGGCCCCTGCTGTCGATGAAAATGTATAAACCATATAAACACAGGCACAAAACACTTCTTCCCTTACTAATTCACTGACATTACCCACTCAACAGAAATTATTCAAAGGCAAGTTCCACCCAGCTTGTGAATGTTGGAGGTGGTGTTGGAACTGTGGTGCTGGAGAAGACTCTTGAGAGTCCCTTGGACTGAAAAGAGATCCAACCAGTCATCCTAAAGGAAATCAGTCCTGAATATCACTGGAAGGACTGATGTTGAAGCTGAAACTCCAATACTTTGGCTACATGATGTGAAGAACTGATTCATTGGAAAAGACCCTGATGCTGGGAAAGATCGAAGGCAGGAGGAGAAGGGGACAACAGAGGATGAGATGGTTGTATGGCATCACCAACTCAATGGACATGAGTTAAAGTAAGTTCCAGGAGTTGGTGATGGACGGGGAAGCCTGGTGTGCTGCAGTTTATGGGGTCGCAAACAGTCACACATGACTGAGCGACTGAACTAAACTGAAGTTCCGGCCTTGCCCAGTGAGTTATCCACAATGAGCTTGCGGTCTGCAAGGTGAGTCAGTAAACCAGCAGCTCCAAGTAGAGAAGGCAGAGAATGATATCAATTAGATGGAGGTAAGGTGAAGACCCAGAACAGGGGACACAGTGCTAACCAACCAAGGAGATCAGGGAGGCCAGCAAAAGGGAAGTGGCCTTTGGCTGAGGTGTGTGAAGGGGGAGGGAAAAGTTCTCCAGGTAAACGACACTCCTCACAGTTCCCTGGGTCCCTTTGCTTCCTCTCTCTTCCTCCCTTCCTGTCGTGAGGAGCCTCCAACTCACCACTCCTTACTTTGAGCCCTTCCCAGGAGAGCATGGTGGTGGGTCCCACCTCCCCCATCTTGTAGGTTCTTCCTACCCATCTCACCCCCACAGCCTGGCTACTGAACATCTGTGTTCTCAATTCTGCATTTCACTTTTCCTGATGGAACGACCTCTTACCTCCCAAGGGATGTTTAAGCAAAGTCCTTGCCCCTTACTCCCAGGGGCCTGGAACTGCCCCCTCCTCGAAGTTCTACCGCAGTTCTATTTACCTGCGTTCACCTGGTGGCTCAGATAGTAAAGAACCCACCTGCAACATGGGAGACTTGGGTTCAACCCCAGGGTTGGAGGACAGCATGGCAACCCACTCCAGTATTCCTGCCCAGAGAATCCCCAAAGACCGAGCAGTCTGGAGGGCTACAGTCCATGGGATCTCAAAGAGTCAGACACGACTGAGCAACTAAGCATAGCATGCAGTCCTACAGAAGCTCTATATTGTGTTCACAATATAAGCCTCGAGTCAGATTTCATGGGGGGTAGGAGTGAAGGTGAAAATAGCTTGTGCAAAAAGGCTGTGCAAGTCTTCTATGCATCCTTCTGACTGACCTGCAGAACTCGGGGTCCTGGCCGCACACAGTCCAATTCCGCGGCTTCACGCACTCCAGCATTTCCCCAACCCGACTCCCACCACCGCGCCCTGGTCTCTAAGATCGTGTCCTCCCTCACCCCGACTCCGCGGATCAACGGGAGACTTACCGTCAAGGGCTCAGACCGGCTGCCCCAGGACTCCGCCCGGGAGACTCCTCAGGACCTGAGCAGGGAGAGCCGACCCGCGCCAAGGTGACCCCGCAACCTCCCGCTCCTAGTTCGTTTCTTCCCGCCCTGCAGTGAGCGGACCGGCCGCCGGGGGCAGCAGGGGCCAAGCTGGCGGTCTGTTCGTCTTAATGGCTGGCTCCTCGTGCCCGCAGCGCCGGCCTCCGAGCCCTGGACCCGCAGGCCCGTCCTCTCCGCTCTCTCTCACTTCGAGGCCAAAACAGAATCCCAGGGCGACAAGGCGCGTGCCCAAGGGCGACAGGAAGGGAGGCAACCACTGGAGGCGGCCACCGGCTGCCAACGCCACACGTCTATGGCCCAGGACGGATGGGACCCAGAGCCTCAGGCCCCCACCTGCAGCAGGTGGACCCCGGAGCACCGGCCAGCACGGCCGGCAGATGCGTCAAACCCTGGGCAGGACGACCCCTTACCTTGGCGGGCCGA
>SJYV01000591.1:69815-83620 GCA_006410875.1 Neotragus pygmaeus | reverse complement strand
ATGGGGTCACACAGAGTTGGACACAACCGAAGTGACTTAGCAGCAGCAATTGAATACAGTTGATTTACAATGTTTCAGGTGTAAAGCAAAGTGATGCAGTTACATACACACACATACATATTCTTATTCAGATTCTTTTCCACTATAGATTATAAAATACTGAATGTAGTTCCCTGTACTATTCAGTAGATCCTTATTATTTTATATATAGTAGTATGTATCTGTTAATCCCAAACTCCCAATTTGTCTCTCCCCACCACTTTACCCTTTGGCAACCATACGTTTGTTTCCTATGTCTGTTAGTCTAATTTTGTATTGTAAATAATTTCCTTTGTATCATTTTTTTAGTTTCCACAATATAAGTGATATCAGATGATATTTATCTTTCTCTTACTTCACTTAGTTTGATAATCTTAAGGTCCATCCACATTGTTTCAAGTGGCATTTTTTCAACCAAAGTATTATTGACATTTGAGGTTCAATAATTCTTCATTGTAGGGGGCTGTCCCGTGCCATGTAGGATGTATGGTGTAGCATCCCCCCGGCTCTGCCCACTAGATGCCAAGAGCACCCATCTCTGACCCCAGAGACAACCAAAAATGTCTGCAGATACTGTAGATGTTTCCTGGGGAGCGAGGGTCTCAGGGCCATTGCCCTTAACAGAAATAAGACACGAGACAGGAAGACACAGCGCTGAGATGAAAGAAGGCTTCATGGATGCAGGTTTTGAATTGTCCTTTCCTTTAGTACTCAGGTCAAAGTACTGTAGTTATACTTAGGATAGGCAAGCTGTATGCCTTTCTTGTGTAAAGTGAGAGGAAAATTATTATGAAAGGGGCGGTGGGAAAGAGTACTTAGCAGTAAGTACTGTTACAGTCAATGTGCATGTAGGTGTAGGGCATCTAGATTCCCTTACAATTTTCTGTGCCTAGGTACCCCTTGGAAATTTTTCTGATACACCCAGAAATACAAGAACCCCAGTTTAAAGACCGCTACTCTTGGAGCCTGGAACAAATACCAGCACAGACACAGGGCCATGATGGGTAAAGCAGAGCAAATAAGTTCTACCTGCAACACAGCAACTTCTGGGGTTTTTTCCTCTAAGATGAAACAAAGAAGTACCAATTCCCTAATGTCCATGTCCTGAACACTTAGAGAGGTTTTCACCTCTGACTGCCCAGCTGTTCAACACACGTGGTGTAACTTACACATACCACACCAATTCCTCCCTTGGTACCAAGTGGAATGTGAAAGCATCCTTGGCTTTTAAAAACTTTAAGTGTTTTGTGAATAGTTATGACAGTCCAGTGAATATTATTAGTGAATCTTTGAATTCCCAAAGTAAAATATTCACTGTGTTATTAGACAGATTTAAATATTTTACAACATCTCACAAGGACATTTCTCAAAACATGGTGAGAAATGATATGCACTGACTTTAAGATAATAATTACATCTGAGGAGGGAAAAAAATGGTGGAACTTAAGTCAGTCCATAAGTATGATTCTATGTTTTCTGTGTGTTAGAAATGTTTAATATTAATTATAATAATGTAAAATGTACTCTAGATTCCCTCATGCTGCCAATTATAGAATGCTACTCTTCAGATCAAACTTCTTATTCTCATAATCCATGTAGAGATGATAGAATACGTTTTAATTCTATCTAGTTCTAATTGAATCAGGTATTATTAATTATATCTGGTTCTTTGGGCAAGTAACAACTGATTTTCTTCCTATACTTAGTATTTCTTAAAATCCATTTACTTATTTAAATCCATTTAATAAAAATCCATTTAATGATTTTTATTTTAACTGTTACATATTTAGACATAAAGACTAAAAAACATCCATTGCCTGAACACCCAGGTTTATTAAATCTTAATATTTTGCCTTACTTGTTTCAAATCTTTTTTAGGAAATCAATGACTGTTTGTATATTTTGGAAGCTAACCCTTCATTGGTCATATTTGCAAATATTAATATTTTCTCCCATTTATAAATAATGTGACCAACAAGAGATTAATTTCTAAAATACACAAACAGCCTATACAGCTCAATATCAAAAATCAACCAACTCAAAGCTCAATATCAAAAAGCAACCAACCCAATCAAAAAATGGACAGAAGATCTAAACAGACATTTCTTCAAAGAAGAAACACAGATGGCAAATTGGTACATGAAAAAACACTCAACAGAACTAATTATTAGAGAGATGCAAATCAAAAGTACAGTATCACCTCACACAGGCCAGAATGGCCATCATCAAAAAGTCTACAAATAAACGCTGGAGAGGTGTGGCAAAAGTGGAACCCTCCTACACTATGCTAGGAAAGTAATTTGGTACAACCATTATGGAGAACAATATGGAGGCTCCTTAAAAAACTAAAAGTAGAATTACCATATGATCCTCCAATCCCATTCCTGGGCATATAACTAGAGAAAAGACACCTGCACCCCAGTGTTCATTGCAGCACTGTTTACAACAGCCAAGACATGGAAGCAACCTAAATGTCCATCAACAGATGAATGGATAAAGATGTAACATATATAACTTATAAGATAAGGGAATCTAAAGAAGAATAGGTAGATAGATGTATAGGTATTATATATATATATATATATATATATATTGCTGTTGTTCAGTAGTTAATTGGTGTCCAACTCTTTGCAACCCCATGGACTGTAGCACACCAGACTCCTCTGTCCTCCACTACTTTGCGGAGTTTGCTCAAATTCATGTTCATTGAGTCAGTGATATTATCTAACCATCTCATTCTCTGCTGCCCTCTTCTTTTGCCTTTGGTTTTTCCCAGCATCAGGGTCTTTTCCAATGAGTCTCTTCATATCAGCTGCCAAAGTACTAGAGCTTCAGCAACAGTCCTTTCAGTGAATACTCAGGGTTGATTTTGTCTAGCGTCGACTGGTTTGATTCCCTTGCAATCCAAGGGACTCTCAAGAGTCTTCTCCAGCACAATTCAAAAGCATCAGATCTTTAGCATTTGACCTTCTTTATGATCCACCTCTCACATCCATACATGACTACTGAAAAAACCATCAACAAAGTGATGTCTCTGCTTTTTAATACACTGTCTAGGTTTGTCATAGCTTTTCTTCCAAGGAGCAAGCATCTTCAAATTTCCTAACTGCAGTCACTGTTGTTCACAATGATTTTGAAGCCCCCAAAATAAAATCTGTCACTGTTTCCACTTTTTTCCCATCTATTTGCCATGAAGTGATGGGACTCAGTGCCATGCTTTTAGTTTTTCAAATGTTGAGTTTCCACTCAGCTTTTTCCACTCTCCTCTTTCACCCTCATCAAGAGACTCTTTAGTTTCTGTTCGATTTCTGCCATTGAAGTGGTATCATCTGCATATCTGAGGTTGTTATTTCTCCTGGCAATCTTGGTTCTAGCCTGTGATTCATCCAGACCAGCATTTTGCATGATGCGCTCTGCATGTAAGTTAAATAAGCAGGGTGACAATGTATAGCCTTATCATACTCCTTTCCAAGTTTGGAACCAGTCAGTTGTTCCATGTCTGGTTCTAACTTCTGCTTCTTGGTCCACATACAGGTTTCTCAGAAAACAGGTAAGATGGTCTGGTACTCCCATCTCTTTAAGAATTTTCCATAGTTTATTGTGATCCACACCGCCAAAGGCTTTAGCATAGTCAACAAAGCAGACGTAGATATTTTTCTGGAACTCCTTTGCTCTCTCCATGATCCAACAAATGTTGGCAATTCGATCTCTGGTTCTTCTGCCTCTTTGAAACCTAGCTTGTACATGTGGAATATCTCGGTTCATGTACTGCTGAAGCCTAACTGAAGGATTTTGAGCATAATTTTGCTAGCATGTGAAATGAGCACAATTGTACAGTAGTTTGAACATTTTGGGACTTCCCTGGTGGCTCAGATGGTAAAGGATCTGCCTGCATTGCAGAAGACCGGGTTTCGATCCCTGGGTCAGGAAAATCCCCTGGAGAAGAGAATGGCTATTCACTTTAGTATTCTTGCTTGAAAAATTTCATTGACAGAGGAGCCTGGCAGGCTACAGTCCATGGTCGCAAAGAATCAGACACAACTAAGCAGTTAACACACTTGAACATTCTTTGGCATTGCCCTTCTTTGGGATTAAGATGAGAACAGTTTTGCCAGTCCTGTGGCCCTGCAGAGTTTCCCAAATTGGCTAATCTATTGAGTGCAGCACTTTAACAGCATCATCTGTTAGTATTTGAAATAGCTCAGCTGGAAAGCATCATCAGGATTTTAAAGAGCTCAGGTAGTCACCTCCACTAGTTTTATTTGATGTGATGCTTCCTAAGTCCACCAGACTTCACACTTCTGGATGTCCAGTTCTAAGTGAGTGACCACACCATCATGGTTATCCAGATCACTAAGACCTTTTTCTTTAGTTTTTCCATGTATGCTTGCCACCTCTTCCTAATCTCTTTTGCTTCTGTGAAGTCCTTACCATTTCTGTCTATGGTGCCCATCCTTGCATGAGATATTCCCTTGATACCTCCAATTTTCTTGAAGAGATCTCGTCTTTACCAATTCTATTGTTTTCCTCTATTTCTTCACACTGTTCATTGAGGAAGGCCTTCTTCTCTCTCTTTGCTAGTCTCTGGAACTCTGATCTCTGATCTCTGAGTATATCTTTCCTTTTCTCCCTTTCTTTCACTTTTCTTCTTTCCTTAGCTATTTGTATAGCCTCCTCAGACAACCACTTTCCCTTCTTGTGTTTCTTTTTCTTGGGAATAGTTTTGGTCATTGCCTCCTATACCAGTATTACAAACCTTTGTTCTTAGTTCTTCAATAACTCAGCCTACCAGATCTATTCCCTTGAATCTATTCATCACCTCCACTGTGATTTGATTTAGGTCATACTTGAATGACCTATTGGTTTTTCCTACTTTCTTCAATTTCAGCCTGAATTTTGCAATCAGGAAATTATGAGCTGAGCAACTGTTAGCTCCAGGTCTTGTTTTTGCTGACTGTGTAGAGCTTCTCCATCTTTGACTGCAAAGAATAATCAATCTGATGTCGGTATAGACCATCTGGTGATATCCATGTGTAGGGTCGTCTCTTGGGTTGTTGGAAAAGGGTGTTTGCTATAACCAACGTGTTCTCTTTGCCCTGTTTCTTTTTGTACTCCAGAGCCAAACTTGTCTGTTATTCTGGGTTATCTCTTGACTTCCTACTTTTGCATTCCAATCCCCTATGGTAAAAAGGACATCCTTTTTTGGTGTTAGCTCTTGAGGGTGTTGGTCTTCAGAAAACCGATCAGCTTCAACTGAATTGTTGTGCTGTAGACCTGAAACTGACACATTATTGTAAAGCAACTATACTTCAATGGATTAACTTTTTAAATAAAAAAAGTTTCACAGTGTACATAGACACCTACCTTAGGAACAGAATTCAACAGAACTACACCTAATTTCTTAGTGATGTCACGTTTTATTGTATAGTTGTGGTCTATAAGTTAAGGAATATTTGAAAACCCAGTGCCTTCCAGTTGATACATATTCTGGAGAAAGAATAATAAAGTAGAATAAACATGAAGACATTGCTTCAGCAATACCACATTCATCAATAAATTAAGTTCCATTTAAGAAAAACTATGGTTGCACAACAACATAAAGATACTTAAACGCTGCTGCTGCTGCTGCTGCTAAGTCACTTCAGTCGTGTCCGACTCTGTGTGATCCCATAGATGGCAGCCAACCAGGCTCCCCCGTCCCTGGGATTCTCCAGGCAAGAACACTGGAGTGGGTTGCCATTTCCTTCTCCAATGCAAGAAAGTGAAAAGTGAAAGGGAAGTCACTCAGTCGTGTCTGACTCTTCGTGACCCCATGGTCCGCAGCCTACCAGGCTCCCCTGTCCATGGGGTTTTCCAGGCAAGAGCACTGGAGTAGGGTGTCATCGCCTTCTCCGTACTTAAACACTACACGCTACTAAACACTTAAAACTGGTTAAAATGGTAAAAATAAAAATATATAAAATATTTATTGTTATATTTTATTTATATATATGATACATATATAAAATTCCAATGTGTTACCTTTGCATCAAGAAATTAATTTTCAAAAAGACTAAATATAATTCATATTGTTTTTTAAAAAAAGAAAAAATAAGTAAAAGAAAACCTTACAAACAGATCTGGAACGCATTTTGTGAAAATGATAGTCATTTAACTTAAGGAACAAGAAATATATGCATGCATGCATATAAGCTGCATTTCATAAAATTTTCAAGATTAAAAATAACGTTGAGGAAGTATATCCAATATAGTAATAAATACCTTAAGAATAAAAAAAGGAAAGAATAAAGGTAAGTAAACACAAATGTATGTCTTAAAGGCAACCACAAAAGAACAGAATCAGTATGTATATTTTTTAATCCAGCAGGAAAAAAATCAGTCTATCAAATGAAAAAAAAAAAGGGAAGAAACAATGTAGAATAAATAAAAAGCGTGAGATGAATTGCAAAGTAAGCCTTACCATGTCAGCAATCACAAATCAAAAAGACAGATCCTCTCATAACAGAGGAAGTAAAAAGACCAAACTATGGGTTATTCACATACAAATACTCCTAGAGCAAGAAGACACACATAAAGGTTGAAATTAAAAGGGGGAAAAAGATTAACCAGGTGGCAAATATGACCCCCCCCAAAAAAAAACTGGGCAATAATTATACAACAAAATAGAATTCAAGTTTTAATAAAACTGCATAAAGGAAAAAACAAACTGTGTTTATATAATTAAAAAGAAACAATAGACCCAGAAGAGTATCATAAATACATACATAAAATTTTAAATTCAGCCCCACAATTTATAAAGCAAGCACTAAAAAAACTACAATTAGAAGCTGTGGGTCTTTTTAAATTGCAGTTGGAGATTTTAACAAACCCCTGTCAAAATATGGAAGTTAGAAAATAAAAAGATCTTAAATAACAGAATACCAAGTTATTCGGATCTCAATAAATAAGAAACTGAAGAACTCTTCCAGATTATAAATGACTAAAGAGATAAGACAACTTGAGAATTCCCTGGCAGTCCAGAGGTTAGGACTCCATGCTTTCAATGTGGGGTGTGGGGAGGTCTAGGTTCAATCTCTCCCCCAAAGCTGTGTAGCCAAATTAATTAATTAATTAAAAATAAAAAAGAGATAAGACAACTTTCTGAAATGCATGATTCTGGATTGCAGGGCAGAAGGTTGGGGATGGGAGACTTAGAGGATCTTTATTGGGAAAACTAGTGAAACTTGACTATGCACTGTTGATTAAATAATAGTATTACAACAAAATTAAAATATCTTAGATATTATCATTCTTCTGTATTTATATAAAAGAATATCCTTGCTGTTAGGAAATACACTGAAATATTTAGTAGTAAGTAAGTAGCATCTGTTTCAACTTACTCTAAAGTATTAGGAAAAAAATCTTAGAGAAAGGGGCAGAAACAGAAAAAAAAAAAGCAAATATGGAAAAATGTTAAAAACTTGAATCAGGACGAAGTGTACATAGGAATCTTTGTACTATTCTTATAACTTTTCTGTAAGTTTGAAATTACTTCAAAATAAAATGTTTACACTTTTCATAAATAACTTTCAAGTTAAAATATTAACACTAATTCAAACTGAATAGAAATTTAAATTAGTANCACTGGTTAGGAATCTTTGTACTATTCTTATAACTTTTCTGTAAGTTTGAAATTACTTCAAAATAAAATGTTTACACTTTTCATAAATAACTTTCAAGTTAAAATATTAACACTAATTCAAACTGAATAGAAATTTAAATTAGTACATGTCAAAATGTGTTAGATATAACTAAAGCAGAACTTAAAGGAAATGTTTTGCCTTTAACTATACTTATCAGGAATAAAAAGATGTGAATAAAATGAGCTAACCCCATTCAACTCAAAAGTTAAGATGGAGCTTCCCTGGTGGTCCAGTGGTTAGGAATTCTGCCTGCTAATGGAGGGGACACGGATTCAATCCCTGGTGTGGGGAGATTCCACATGCTGCAGGAAAACTAAGCCTGTGAGCCCCAGCTACCGGGCCCTCAAGCCCTAGAGCCCATGCTCTGCGACAAGAGAAGCCACCACAGTGAGAAGCCTGAGCACTGCGGCAGAGTAGCCTCTGTGGGCTGCAGTTAGAGAAAGCCTGCACGCAGCAGTGACCCAGTGCAGCCAAAAATAAATAGATGCTTTTTTAAGATGAATAAAACAAACCCAAAGAAGGAAGGAAATGACAGAGAGAAGGCTAGAGATTAGTAAAATAGAGAACAGAAAGCAGTAAAGTAATTAATGAAAACAAAAGCTGGGTGTTTGAAAAGATACATACGTACCTTGTTCCAGAAAACAGAAGAACAAAATCTGCTCAGCACATTGTCTAAAGGAATTTTTACTGCAAAAATAAATAAGGAAATAAAAACAAATTTTATGTCCATGCTTTATAAAAGTAAATATATACCCTAAGTAAAATATTATCTAAATAAAACCAACATTAATATGGAATTACAGGAGAAGGCAATGGCGCCCCACTGCAGTACTCTTGGTTGGGTAATCCCATGGACGGAGGAGCCTGGTAGGCTGCAGTCCATGGGATCACGAAGAGTCGAACACGACTGAGCGACTTCGCTTTGACTTTTCAGTTTCATGCACTGGAGAAGGAAATGGCAACCCTCTCCAATATTCTTGCCTGGAGAATTCCAGGGATGGGGGAGCCTGGTGGACTGCCATCTATGGGGTCGCACAGAGTCAGACACAACTGAGGCAACTTAGCAGCAGCAGCAGCAGCATAGGATGATAAAACAGGGTTTATCACAAGAAGGCAAAAATGGTTCACATCAAAAATCTCTCAATATAATTCACTATGTTCGGAGATTAAGAGGGGAAATATATATATAATGAAATAAATCAATCCTGGGAAACTATTTTTTTAATTTCAACATCTATTTATGATTTTTTTTAATTTTAAAAAACTCAGAAAACTAGGAATAAAAGGAAACCTACTTAATTTAGTGAAGGTTGTGCTCAAAAACCTTCAGAAAGGAGTTCTGTTTCTGGGAAGAAGAAATAGACATGTATTTCCTACTCCTTCCTCTAAGTACAGTCAAAAACCCCAGGCATCATATATAAGACAAACATAAGACTCAGGAAGGTAGAGATAAGAAGGAAAACCATCTAGAAGGCCAAGATCGGAGGACTGGCCACACCATCCATGGGAAGATACAACAAGAAGGCACCATCTGCAAGCCAGGGAGAGAGTTCTTACCAGAAGCCAGTCACTCTGGCAGTCTGAGATCAGAATTGAGAAACTTAATTTCTGTTGGTTAAGCCACCCAGTCGGTGGTATTTTGTTATGGCAGCTCAAGTAAATGTACATATCAATAATTACGTTAAATATAAACAGACTAAATACATCAATTAAAAGAGATTGGAAGAGGTGACTTTTAAAAGGTGTACCAAAGATATGCTAACTACAAGAAACTCAGTTCAAATACAATCATACCTCATTTTGTTGCACTTCACTGCATTGCATTTTGCAGACCTTGTGGGGTTTATTTTTTAAAACAGATTCAAGGTTTGTGACAACCTTGCATCAAGCAAATCTATCAGCATCATTTTTCCAGCAGCATTATTTTTAAATTAAGATACATACATTGTTCTGTTAGACATAATGTTTTTGCACATGTGATAGACTATGGTATAGTGTAAATATGAATTTATAGGCACTAGAAACAAAAAAAATTGTGACTTCCTTAATTGTGATATTGTCTTTATTGCAGTGGTCTGGAACCAAACATGCAATATCCTGAGGTACAGAGGTATGTCAACAAAGGTCCCTCCAATCAGAGCTATGGTTTTTCCACTAGTCATGTATGGATGTGAGAGTTGGACTAGAACGAAAGCTGAGCGCCAAAAAATTGATGCTTTTGAACTGCGGTGTTGGAGAAGATTTTTGAGAGTCCCTTGAACTGCAAGGAGATCAAACCGGTCTGCCCTAAAAGAAATGAGTCCTGGAAGGACTGATGCAAAAGCTGAAACTCCAATACTTTGGCCACCTGATGTGAAGAACTGACTCACTAGAAAAGACCCTGATGCTAGGAAAGATGGAAGGCAGGAGGAGAAGGGGACGACAGGTTGGATGGTTGGATGGCATCACCAACTCAAAGGACATGAGTTTGAGTAAACTCTGAGAGTTGCTGATGGACAGGGAGGCCTGGCGTGCTAATGTCCATGGGGTCGCAAAGAATTGGACATGACTGAGGGACTGAACCAAACTGATGCCAGTATAGAGCCACATGCGTGCATGCTAAATTGATGCAGTTGTGTCTGACTCTTTGCAACCCTATGGACTGTAGCCTGCCAGGCCCTTCTGTCCATGGGATTCTCCGGGCAAGAATACTGGAGTGGGTTGCCATGCCCTCCTCCAGGGGATCTTTCCCACCCAGGGACAGAACCCGAGTCTCTTATATCTCCTGCATTGGCAGGCAGGTTTTTTACCACCTGCGCCACCTGGGAAGCTTCAGTATAACCAAACTGGTAGGCTAGAAGTAATATTTGCAAATCATATATCTGATAAGGGATTAATATCTAGAATCTATTTTTTTTAACTTACATGATACATGTGGGGTCTGGTTTATTTGAATAGTCACCAAGGAGCAGAAACTTACTAGCTGGGAGCTGTGAAGCTGAACAGGGCAGGAACGTCCAAGTATCGAAAATAAAAGGAGTTCAGCTCAGCAGCCAGGGCAGCGCTGGGGCCAAGCCAAGCCTCATGGAACTCAGCCCCACTCATGGCTTCAGCAATATCCAGAATCTAAAAACCACTACAATATTGTAAAGTAATTAGCCTCCAAATAAAATAAATAAATTTTAAAAACAATTCCTGTAACTTAACAACAACAAATAAGACCATGCACAAAAACAACTGCAAAATGGGCAAAAGACTTGAACAGACACATCTCTATAGATATGGCTGGCAAGCCTATCTAAAGACGTTCTCATCATCAGAGATTGCTCCTCATCAGAGATGTGTAAATCAAAACCACAGTGAAATACCACTGGGATGTGTTGATGTGCTCAGTCATGGCTGACTCTTTGCGACCCCATGGACTGTAGCCCACCAGGTTCCTCTGTCCAAGGAATTTTCCAGGCAAGAATACTGGAATGGGTAGCCATTTCCTTCTCCAACCATTTGGATACCTACTATTAAAAAAGAAGAACAGAACAGATATTTGCACACTCGTGTTCATAGCACTATACACAGTTGTCAAGAGGTGGAAGCAACACAAACATCCATCAATGGATGAATGGATAAACAGTAGTATGTGGTAAATACATACAATGGACTATTATTCAGCTTTCAAAAAGGAAAGAAATCTTATCATATGTGACAACATGGGTGAATTTTAAGAACATTGTGCTAAGTAAAATGTCAGCCACAAAAAGATAAATACTGTATGACTTATACGGGTGTCAACCACAAATTGGCACTTGCCATCTACCTCTACAAGGATTACATCATCTGCTGCTGCAGCTGCTGATTTTCAACACCCCCTGAAAGGAGTCCAGGGTGGAGAACAGAAAGGAGGCACTCTGTGCTTAGGGAAAAACTGGCAAGACAGGTCTCCAGACAGTTATTAATAGATATTTTCAGGAGCTGGTTTTATGAGTCCAATTCTTGTATCTCTTCATATCTAGAAAAGCACTAAAATCCTTCATGGTGATGACTGTTCCCTGTGACTAGCAGAAACCTTCTGCAAAAACATGTGCTTGATTGCAAGCACTCTCCTTTCATCAAAAATCACACATATGTACTGTCCTCCCCACCCGTCCCCCGCCCCCACCTCTTTGGAGCAGTTTCTCAGAGCTATCCAAGGCGCTGTCTCTCAGGCTACAGTCCTCATTTTGCCCCAAATAAAACTCAACTTGCAGCTTTCACATTGTGCATTTTTTTAAGCTGACATGAGGTATCTAAAGAAGTCAAATTCAATAAAACATAAAGAATCACAGTGGTCACCAGGGGCTGGGGAGAGAGGGACATAGAGAATTGGTGTTTAATGGGTACAAAAGTTCAGTTTTGTAAGATGAAGACATTTGAGCAAAAAGCTACACAAATAAGCAGCAAGTGAACATGCCTAACACGGAAATGTATACTTTAAAATGGTTAAAATGGTCAATTTTACAATAAATGTTTACCACAATTTTAAAAAATTGGCTATATTTCTCTGTACCAGAAATAACTGACTTGAAAGTAAAATTACAATAAGACACCAATCCCAATCACAACAAAATCTCTAAAATGTCCAAGAATTAACCAACCATACCCTGGTCACTATGAAAAAGTAAATTTTTAAAAACATGTAAGTTCCCTGGTGGCCTAGTGGTTAGGAATCTGGGCTTTTACTGCCAAGGCCCAGGTTCAGTCCCTGGTTGGGAAACTAAGATCCTACAAGCTGCATGGTGCAGCGAAAAAGCAACTAAGAGCAAATAAGTCATTTCAATTAATGAGGACATACCCTCTGCTTTTTCGTGGGATGACTTGATAGGAAAAGGAAATCAATTCTCCCCACGTTGCTGTATATATTCAGTATAACCTCAATCCAAATTCTACTTTCATTCTGAGAACTCAATAAACTTACTGTGAACTAAGAAGGAGAAAAAGGAAAGATTCAGAAAGAGTTACAAAACCTTGCGGGGGAAGGGGCGGAGAAGGGAGTGTTCCACTCCGTCTCCCAGCAGGAAAGTACAAACCTGGTCTTCTTGCTACTGAGGTCTTGTCCAAGGCCAGAGAAACCCACGCTTTGCATCTCCCACACACACACCCACACGCCCCGACCTTGGCTTCTTTCCTTCACATTGTAAACTGTGCTGACCTCCTCCCTCTGCCTTCTGGCCCCGCCCTCTGTATTCTCCACCTGGGGCTCTGTATGACATCACAGGATTCCTGCTCCCTGACCTTCTCTTTCTTTCAGCCTCATCCAGAAAGGGAAGGAAAACAGTGAAGTCAGGGTTTTTATTCCCTTGGCTCTCACCTTGCAAGGTCACCTTAGGCCGCCTGTGTCCCTGGGCTGAAGGGCATCTGCGGGCGAGGCGGGGACGCTGCGGATTCGCCCTCTTCTACATCCTGACAGCCCCTCCCACTGTGGGCGGGGTGGGCTAGTGATGGCTCAGCTCCTGCTACTGTCCTGTCCTCCACCCGCTTTCTTGGAAATAGACTCTCCTTGAACTATCCTGGTTGCGGCCCTGAAATAAGTGACATTTGAAAGTGACAATGAAAGTCACTTGTGTCTTCATTCCCTGCCCCAATGCAGTCTGGCCAGGAGCGCTTAGAAGCTTCCTGTGCAATGGAAAAGAGGGAGAGACAGGGTCAGGAGAGTCAGTGAGTCCCAGTCTAGGAGTAGACTCTGAATTTGGGGCCTTTTGCTGCAGGCCCCCAGGGCCAGTCTGGCCAAGAGGTGGCCAGAAGCTCTGTGGCTGAAAGCTTGGCCTCTCTGTCAGTCAGTTCAGTTCAGTCGCTCAGTCGTGTCGTGTCCGACTCTTTGCGACCCCATAAATCTCAGCACACCAGGCCTCCCTGTCCATCACCATCTCCCGGAGTTCACTCAAACTCACGTCCATCGAGTCCATGATGCCACCCAGCCATCTCATCCTCTGTCATCCCCTTCTGCTCCTGCCCCCAATCCCTCCCAGCATCAAAGTCTTTTCCAATGAGTCAACTCTTCGCATGAGGTGGCCAAAGTACTGGAGTTTCAGCTTTAGCATCATTCCTTCCAAAGAAATCCCAGGGCTGATC